>APFE030442271.1:129580-152462 GCA_000404065.3 Pinus taeda | reverse complement strand
CTTTTCTGTGCATGAAAGTCTGTGCATACGTATACGTGCCTTTTGATCGTCGAACCTACGTGTATACACAACTTGGTTAAGAGGAGCCTGCGTATATCTCTTTTTCTTTCATTCCGATAGCTTGAGCTGTGATATGTCATTTGAGTGAGTTGCCATCAAGGACAACACCTGTGTCATAGCGCTAAACCTATGTCATAGTGCCAACAATCTCCCCATTTGGACTTGATGGCAACCCCAAGTCACTCAAAGTCATTCTCCCCCTTTTTCATCAAGTGCAAAGAGTTATGCTCCCCCTGAGTACATGTTGAAATCTCTACTGTGCTGTCCATGCTCCCCCTAACTATAGGCAAGGTCTGCAAGAAGATGTTCTACAAGAAGAAACATGACTTTATACATCATAAATGACCTTCCTATCACCAAAGACTCATACATACATCCATCTCCCAACCAAGTTGGGATATACCAATATTGACTCATCCACCCAACCAAGTGGGGATACACCAAAGGTTTACACATGATAAAACAAGAACATTACATCATCCACCCCAAGCATAGTGGGGAAACCAAAGTAGGCTGTTACATGACCATGATAAGAAAAGAAATAAATGACATAGAGACGAAATATCTACAAGACTATGATAGTCATCAACAACTATCATCAGCAGCATTTGTCAATCATCATTCAGACCAGCAACCATGTTCTCCCTCTACACCTATTCCACCTGAAACCAAAAACAACTGTGAACTTGAACCAAGATGTTCTAATATAATGCTAGCAATGCACTATTAGAAGTATATCTGCTCCCCCTGAACCTGTGCCAGATGGTCTCTGTCAGACCCATATCAGACTCTTTTTATCTTGAGGTTGGCCCACTGTTGTCTTCAAATCAACATATATGCCACTGTATCCACAGAAACTAGCATATGTATGTGGATGCTCCACATGAAACTCGCGTAAAACCACTTTTCTCTGAAACAGACAAGTTTCAACAACAAGATGATGCATCAACTACTGCTAGCTTCTGTCTGAGGTATTCAAATGTCTCCCTGGGCAGTGGTTTGGTGAGTATATCAAAAACCTGTTCCTTGGAGGGAACATACTCCAATTTGACCTTTTGTTCAAGCACTTGTTCTCGGAGAAAATGATATTTGATAGGTATGTGCTTGGTCTTTGAATGCATGACAGGATTCTTTGAAATGCTGATTGCACTTGTATTATCACATAAAATGGAGATAGGTGGAGTACAAGTGGTTTGAAAATCCTTCAAAGTTTGCATCATCCAAAGGAGCTATGTGTAGCAAGATGCAATAGCCACATATTCCGCTTCAGCTATAGATAAAGCAATTGAACTTTGTTTCTTGCTGAACCAAGATACTAATCTGGAACCCATAAAGAATGCACCACCACTAGTGCTTTTTCTGTCATCCACGCTTCCTGCCCAATCTGTATTTGTATATGAATGAAGTGTGAGATCAGTATCTCTAGGATACCATAAACCATAGTTTTGTGTTCCTTGAAGATATTTGAAAATCCTTTTAACTGCCAGAAGGTGTGCTTCTTTTGGATTTGCCTAGAATCTTCCAACTATTCCCACTACATGCATGATGTCTGGTAGGGTACCTATCAGATAGAGCAGACTACCAATCATGGATCTATAGGTTGATTGATGTACTGCTGCTGAATCGTCATTTGCACTGAGGCTGCATCCTATTACCATAGGGGTACATGCTAGTTTCGAATCTTCCATGCCATATTTCTTCAATATCTGCTTGAGGTACTTGGTTTGTGATAAAAAGATACCATCTTTATTTTGTTGGACTTGTAAACCAAGAAAATATGTCAGTTTACCAAGCAAGGACATTTCAAATTCTTTCTACATCACCAAAGCAAAGTTTTGACTCATGGCTTCTTCATTGCTACCAAAGATGATATCATCAACATACACAACAAGTATTAGCAATTTATCATTATCAATTTTTATATATAGATTGTTATTTGTTGATCCTTTTGAAAGACCTTGTTGATGGAGGTATTTGTCCAGACGATAATACCAAGCCCTTGGAGCCTGTTTAATACCATAGAGTGCCTTCTTAAGTCTGCATACAAGTTTTGGATCATTTCCAAGGATGAATCTATCTGGTTGCTCAATATACACTTGTTCTTCTAAGTCTCCATTTAAAGAGGCAGATTTCACATCCATTTGAAATACTTTGAACTTATGAAAGCTAGAAAGGGCAAGGAACATTCTTATAGCTTCAGGTCTTGCAACTGATGCAAAAGTTTCTTCAAAGTCTATACCTTCTTGTTGAGCATACGCTTTACAAACAAGTCTGGCCTTGTTTCTAATAACATCTCCATTTTCTTTCAGCTTGTTTTTGAATATCCATTTTATCCCTATGACATTCTTATCATTCGGTCTAGGAACCAGCCCCCAATTGTTATTCTTTTCAATCTGATCAAGTTCTTCATTCATGGCCTTGACCCAACATTCATCTTTGCAGGCTTCACTTACATTTTGTGGTTCAGTGGAGGAAAGCAATGCTAGATAACTTGAAGCTTCTGAAATAGTTCTTCTTGTTTGTACACCTGCCTCTTTTTGTCCCAAAATTTGAGTCTATGGATGATTCTTCTGGACATACCTGGATGGAGTCTTTTCTTCTACCCTTATCTGTTCTTCTGGTGCCTCATATGTTTCTTCTTAATCATAAGTCTGATTTGATGTTGAAGGATAGTCCTCATCATCTTCAAAATCTTCGGATTTTACTTGCCTAGGAATATTTCCTTCTTCATCAACCACTACATCAATACTTTCAACAATTTTTCCAACCCTTTTATTGTAACACTTATATCCTTTTCTATGGGGAGAGTAACCAAGGAGAATGCCTTCATCTACTCTAGGTTCAAACTTGCCAAGGTTTTCATCAATCCTTTTGATGTAACATTTGCTTCCAAAAATTTTGAAGTATTTTACCGTAGGAGTCTTACCATACCAAATTTCATGAGGAGTCCGAGTGTTGTTCACCCGGACGTTTGTCTTTTTGAGAATAGTAACGGCAGCAAATGCAGCTTCACCCCAGAAGGTTGCGGGAGTTCCAGACTTATCGAGCATAGCGCAAGCCATTTGTTGAATCGTTCTATTCGTCCTTTCCACTACTCCATTTTGTTGAGGAATCCTTGTAGTGGATAATTCCCTTCTTATTCCATGTTCTTTAGAAAAATAAAAAAATTCATCCAAGGTAAATTCCCCTCCTCGATCAGACCTGAGGCATTTGATTGTTCGATCTGATTCATTTTCAACCAAGGCTTTGAATGCTTTGAACTTTTCAAAAGCTTTGTCTTTATGCTTCAGAAGTCCTATCCAACACATCCTGGAAAAGTCGTCAATGAACAATATGAAGTATTCTTCTCCTCGAGGTGACCGTTTCCTAGATGGACCACATACGTCAGTATGGACAAGTTCAAGTGGCTTACTAGCTGATCCTTCCTTCTCAGGGAAATTAGTTCTAGTTTGATTGCAAAACTGACATGATTTGCATATTGTATTGTATGGAATTCTAATGTTAGGGAGATCATGAACCGCTTGATATTTTCATGCTTTCCTTATCTATGAGAAGCTTAGATGCCCCAATCTTCTGTGCCATAGCCAGTGTTCATCATTATTGCTTAGATAGCATTGTTATTGTCCTCCCTTGAGTATATATAAATTATTTGGAGTTCTTATGCCTTTGATCATTGTTTCTCCTGTATCAAGCTCATGAACAATACATCCATTTGATCAAAATATTACCTCATTTCCTTGATCACACATTTGACTGACACTCAATAGACTATGTTTTAAGCCATCAACATACATAACATTTCCAGCTTTAACCTTTTCTTTCAAAAGAACAAAACCTTTACCTTTTATGAGTGCAGGGGTGTCATTTCCAAATGAGACCTTCCTTTCCTTTTCTAAGGCCCTATATGTCTGAAGTTTTTCTTTATCACCTGTCATATGTTTCGAACATCCACTCTCGATGTACCACTGATTTTCCTATCCTTCTGCATACAATGGTATACCACATCTTTCTGGTTGTGGTTCTTTCTTTCTCCATGTTTTGGGACTCAATGTAGCTTGCTCCTTCTAAGTTGTTTTCCAAAACCTACTCCTGCATTCAGAATCTTCATGTCCATAAAAGCCCCATCACATTCTATTTGGATGAATGCCTTTCTTTTAGTCTATGAGTATATGGAACATTATGTTTTGTGATAGGGAAGAACTCTAATAATTATTCAAATTCAAACATCGAATTTATAATATTTTTTACTTTCACAAAGAATTATTTCATAAATTCATAACTTTTGTAGTTTCAAAAATTTTATAACTATACTAACAATTATACTAATAAAATAAATAACATAAATAATGATTATAACCTATAAAATATTTTTACCAATTATATTAATAAAACTTATACTTTAATCCCTATTGAGGAAAAAGTAAGAAAAATAATATTTGATAACTTACTAAACACGACTGCCCATGATATTAACCTAATAAAACCCAATCATAAATAAAATTAAAAAAAATATATAAAACACATACATATCTTACATTAAATAATTATCATTTACTAATATGCATGATCAACATTTCCATCTGCATCTTTATTAAAAATTTCTTGATAGGTGGTGACACCAAAGTTATTGTAAAGCATGTCATCTTATAAATGTACATAAACATTTTGTAACTTTACAAGATTATAAATCATTTACCTTGGTTCAAAAAAAAAGTGTGTTATCTATAATCCCCATAAACTATGGGAACACAATATAACACTAAATAATATTCTATATACACATAATTGAACCATGGTTTTGGAGTTAGGGTTTTGCAATCCTTCATCCACTTAACATTGAGTCTACCACTAAACCTTGTTTAAAAAATATAAATCCCAAAACTGTTCCACAGGAAAAAAGGTCAAACATGAATGGAGGGCGGCAAGAGGGAGAATTTTATGCCCCTTGACAGCCATACGTAAAAGTACTTATTTATGGTATCCACGGGCGTGATAGCTCCATTGACTTGGATTCTGCCTCATGGATAAATTTTGATATTAGTTTATTTGCAGTCAATAGGAGCACATGGCACCGTTAATGGCTGCACATGCCTTTCTTAATACCAATGTTTGATTGCATTTTTTTTCCATGCAATTTGTCATAAACTTTCCCTTTCTCATAGAATTTCATGGCAAGTGTGATGTGAGGAGGGCGACCAATATTTACCTTGTTATGCAACATTCAATGTTACATGAGGGTGTATATGTATTACAACGATTATTTAATATTGTGTATCTACCTTCATATAATTTTCAATGGTGTGTGATGTGAGGAGGGTGACTAGTATTTACCTTGCTATTCAGCATTCAATGCTACATGAGGTGTATATGTATTAAAACGATTATTTAATATGGTATATCTACTTTCATATAATTTTCAATGGTGTGTAATAAAGTTAATAACATATATTTACATATCTAGTTCACTTAACCTTCCACACTGCAAAACAAAGTGGATATTGGTCGCCCTATGACAAGGTTTTCAATGCTACTTAGTAAAGTGGATATTGATCACTCTCTTATCAAACCTAGAATGTTATAAAAGCTTGAATTTTAGAAGGTAGGTAGCGAAAGGTCATTCTTAACTTAAATTTGGATTCAAGTCATTGTACACTGTACTTGGAATTTCTTACGACCAGATTCTACATTCAATTTAAACTCATTAATGTGGGGTTAATAAAAGGTTGTAGTCTAATGAGGTTTCAAATTTGTTTGGAAAATCATGGAAATTTTGGCACAAATTTGATAAAATTGCATATAGATTTTGTAGATTGGAGTTAAGATTAAAAGCTTTTGTTTTCTCAATATATTTTCTAAGTCCTACAATTTCACATTCTAACTTTTCGTTGTGTTTTTCCCTTTCAGAAAGTTAGAATGTCAGAGTATCTATGATCATACTCTTTTCTTCTAAACAAATTTTAAGTTTAGAAATTTCTTCATAGAGATCATCTTCATCTATAGCATCCAAGAAATCATCATCTTCAAAAGCCATCAAAATTCTATAATCATTACATTGCTCATCTTCATCACTGATTGAAAATCCTTCACTATCTTCATGAGTGTAATAACTCTTCTTACTTACATTATGTTTTATGTTCCATCTAACTGGTTCCTTACCTTTGTCAAGCTTGTCTTTGTGAGGACACTTGGCTGCATAGTGATCGACTCTTTCACAAGCAAAGCATTTGAAAGGTAGATTACCTATAAATCTTCTAGAACCCTGTTGAAAGTGCTTGACAAAGTTTGGTTCTTCCTCTCCTTCCGACATATGTCCTGACTCATTGTAATCTCCTTTTCCTGAAGCTTTGAATGCAACTTCTCTCCTTTCTGATGGTCTCCCTTTTCCTATTTCGAAAGCAGTTAGGATTCTGTGCTGTTGTGACATGGTAATACTCTGTAGATCCTGCTTTTCTTCTATGGTAGAAACTTTTGTTTCAAACTTAGAAGACAAGGATCTTAGCACTTTTTCAACCAAAGTAACTTCTTTTATTTCGTCACCCAAGTTTTTCATACGATTAACAATCTCATCTATACATAAGAAATAATTAGCCACACTTTCATCATTGTGCATTATGAGATTTTCATATTGAATTCTGAGAGTTTTTAGTTTTGCATGTTTTACCTGATCGTCTCCTTCATAGCTCAGAACGATCTTGTCTCATATTTCTTTTGCGGTTTTGAGCTGAATAACCTTGACGAATTCTAATTGAGATAAACTCCCTAATAGAGTATTGATAGCCTTTGCATTTGTTTCATATTGTTTCTTACCAGTCGTATATGTAGGAGTTGCTGATGGAAATGTGTATCCTGTTTCCACAATATCCCAAACTTCTGTACCAAGAGATTGAAGATAGGCTATGATTCTTACCTTCTAATAGACAAAGTTTCTCCCATCAAAGACTGATGGCCTGATAGATGCCTCTTTTTTGTAGTTGCTCATGATGATAGATCTTCCTTCAAGCAATCAAGCTTCTTCTGAAGGACTTGCTTTGATACCAATTGTTGGAAATAGTACTGAGAGGGGGGGGGGGTGAATTAGTATTATCAAATCAATTAATTTTCATTTCACAATCAGATTTGTATATGCTACTTCAGTTATGGGAAACTGTGTATATACACAATTGTGTCTAAAGAAAACATCGTATATCAGCAAACTTATGATTCATTAAATGTCGATCTTTAATCAATGCATCAAAATCTTCATTAACCTTTAAGAACAATAAACAGGTGTAGTAAAACAGAACAGGTCATCACACACATAAACACAAGATATAAGGTGGAAACCCAATGTGGGTGAAAACCACCTGCTGCAATTCATCTCTATCTTCTTTTAATAAGAAAATTCTTTTACAATATATTTGTATTGGTGTAACCTTCTCTTGTTCTCCAGCTTCTCTTGAAGGGAGCTTCAACCCCCTTAGCTCTTGTAGTAGCTGATGTACTAGTACATAGATGCTGACCTACAAAAGGAAACAACCTTCTCTTTTCTTCCAGGGACCACGTTTCATAAATTTTCAGTCTGGATCCATCAATGACATCAATCAAACATCAAATATATCTGCATCAGCCAATCTCCTTTTCACCAACCAACAACTGATTCAAACAATCACTTCTTTGAATGTTGTAACCAGAAAATAGTAACAGTAACGAGACACCAATTTTGAACCCAAAACACTACAACAATAAACATAAGTAGCTAAAACATATTTTGTGAGATGTACGCTACTTTAATATGTGAAAATTGTGTGCATACACTTCTATATTAACCAGTGTATACATTGTTTTGATTTACTGAACCAGCGTGTATACGCGCTTCTGATGTGACGAACCTGCGTACAGATCTATAAAAGATAATTTACCCTTTTCACTTATTCAGACATCAGTTATACCCATATTATCATATTTTTAGATCAAGTCATGCGCCAAATATAACATATCAAAATCACACAAAGATACTACTATTCAAGCCTTAAGATCTTGATCCATCAATAGAACTTATCCATATTTTAGCACTTAGGTTCCTCCTTGGTTCAGATCCAACTATGCACCATAACCCAATGATCAATATTCTAGATCTTGCTCTTTGTAAGATATTCAATACTTCATTGAATCACTTTGCCTAATGATTTCCTTCCCTTTTATAGTCTTAGGCCTTACTCAATACCACGGTCCAAAACCACTTAGAACCAATACTATGGACCTAATACTTGGGTTCAACACGTTGGACTAGATACCATGGACCAAAGCCATAGGTACAAATAACAAGGACTAAATACCATGGACTAAAAATAAGTTTTCCCACATGTACGCGCATTTTCATGCATGAAAGTGCGTGCATACGTATACACACCTTTTGATCGTCGAACCCACGTGTATACGCGACTTGATTAAGAGGAACCTATGTATATCTCTATTTCTTTCATTCCGAGAGCCTGAAGTGTGATCTGTCATTTGAGTGAGTTGCGATCAAGGACAACACCTGTGTTGTAGCGCCAAACCTGTGTCATAACGCCAACAGTCAAGTGTCGCACAATCTATATAAGCTTGTTTTGTTGGTTTTACGGGGTTAATATTGTGTAAATGAGTTGATCTAACCATGTAAACATTTTTCCTACTCATTTCCAAAATTTTAAGCATTATCTCACAAGTGTCGTCATAGTTGTCGCAAAGTGTGTCTTTGGTGTCACACTTGTCATGAGTCATCACGAAGTTGTCGCACTGAGCGAAATGTGTGGTTCATTTGTCATGGCTTATATATGTTTTTTTGTTTTCAAGTGTTCTAAGTGTGTAATCACATTCAACTCATGTCACTGATCACATCAATTCACTGATCCCACACTTAGCCAAATCCCAGAAATTTACCTTTAACTTAGCCTCATCCATCCCTCCTCAACTGGGCATTACACAGTTCCAAATCTCAAGTTGCAACCCTCCCCCTCAACAATATGCATTGTGCAGTTGCTTCCTCATAGGACTATGCACTGCACAGTTCCAATGCTCAAGCTTAGACCTTAGCCCCCATAATTGTGCAATCCAGCCCTCCAGCTTGGCCTCAATTGTGCATTGCGAAGTCTCCAAGCTCAAGCTCACCCCTTGAGCCCCTAAGATATGCATTGCATAATCAAAGGTTTTATCTACCTCCCAAAACTATGCAATTGGCTTAAACCATGCAAAACCCCTTAGCCCAGTTCACTGAGTCCCAAAACTATGCAATCAACATGCCCAATCTAGTTTGAACTGTGGGTTGCACAGTCTCAATTCTCAAGCTTCACCCTTGACTGCTTGAGTTGCACAATCGCATAGTCACTGAGCCTCTCCCTGAACCTGCAAATAAATTCTAGCTCAGTCAATGGATCAATATGAACCATTTAAGACTAGAGGTTTATCAGACTTATGTATCCCATCATGAGTGAATTACAGATGTAGGTACTCTATCAGTCCATGACAATATGATTAAGAAGGAGATGGATAATGAAAGCACGCCAAAATAAATATGTGTAGTTGGTTATGCAGGTTGATCAATCAACACAAAGCAAAGGGACACTAGTTTGTGATCATAACTCAAGACTTGATATTATTAACGACTCCTCACGCCTAGGCCATATGGAGATGGATAGAAGAGCATACTCAAGAAAACACATAGCAAGGATAAGCAAAAGTGGCTTGAAATTTCCATGTCATCAAGAAGTCCATGTCAGTAATGTCACATCATGTCATATCATGGGTTTTCGTATGCCATATCATGATTCTGTATTATGTAATTTCTAATTCGAAAATGTATTGTAAAGTGAAAGTCTAAAGTACATATACAAAATATGAAGAGTCATGTAAGGTAGAAAATTCATAGGAAGTCAAACACTCATGAGGATAGTCAAAGAGTCACAAGGGAGGTGAAGCATCACCCCATCGATTATATATACACCCTCATTATATGAAAAAAGGACTTTTCACTTTAGCTCCTCCCGCAAGGCATTAGAGAGACATTATAGTTCTTTTGAGGAGAAAGTGGTGGCTCCAATGCTCCACTATTGGAGCTAATGGTGTTCATTGTATACATGTGTCTGGGAAATTTTACTTAATATATGAAGCTTGATGGATAGCACGTTCTTCATGCATTAATTATTAATGT
Source organism: Pinus taeda (assembly GCA_000404065.3). Taxonomy (NCBI): domain Eukaryota; kingdom Viridiplantae; phylum Streptophyta; class Pinopsida; order Pinales; family Pinaceae; genus Pinus; species Pinus taeda. Next base: position 142,234 of record APFE030442271.1, on the reverse strand, counting down.
TTGCAAGATTGTTCTATGAATGTTTATGATTCATGTTTGTTTTCACATGTACTAAAGTAATTGAACTATTTCAGTTATTTTAGTGCTTATCATATTGAGAATGTGTTTTAATGGTTGCAATGTCTATCACATGTTTGTGGAATAATCTACTGGATGTTTTTTTTCCAAAGAAAAAATCAGTAACCTTTTATTAAAAATATAATGAAAAGTTACAACTTCAAATGCCGCTGCCGCAAGGGCACTAGTGCTACGTTAGAAGACTAACGCGTACAGAGAGAAAGAGAAAAGGAGGGAGAGAGAAGGGAAAAAGGGAGAAAAAGCCCCAGCAGTGAGCAAAACACATGCATCACGTTTTCCGCCCCTTTTTCTTTTCGACCTTGCGCCACTCACCCAGAGTGGGCTCGGTCGAAACAATGACTAACTGAGATGGATCGGTCATCTGCCCTGATTCTTTGTCTGAGTCTGATGTATCTGAATGGTGTTGCCGTTTATTGCCTCCTGAGTTCTGATCCACGTTTTTCATCTCTGTCTTGTCATTCTGGGTCTCTACCTGATTTGTATGTGGCTGAGGATCCTTGTTAGCTGCTGAATTTTCCTTCTGGTTTTCTGTTTCAAACTCCTTAGTGGTAATATCATCCTCCTCTGCCTCTGTTTCTTCCTCTTCTATTACCGAAGGGGCCTTCTTTCTTGCTGTTCTCCTGTTTAAAACTTCATCTAAATTCTTCCATCCTCTGGGCTTCCTTTGTTGTGGCTTGCTCTTGCTGGTACATGCTTTGAGCAAATGACCTGTTTGTTGACACCCCCTGCACCTGAATGCTGTATTCTCATAGTCCAAGGGCTGTTTCCATTGACTATTGTTAAAGTTCAGGAAAATGCTTTCTGGTAGGCCTTGATTAAGATCTACCTCGACGCATATCCTAGCAAAAGTGAAAATTCCTTTTAAATGCCTATCTGTATCAATCTTTAACATTTTCCCAAGGGTATTCCCTATGGCTGTTAAAGTCCTGAAGTGCCAAAAGTGTAAAGGTAAATTATGCAGTCTTACCCATACTGGCATCCTTGATACCACTATGGTGTTTGCGTCAAAATCTGGAAACCATGGGGTGACAAATAAACCTGCACTGCCCCAGAACCATGGTCCTTCATTGAGAATTTTTTCCTTTTCTTCAAACTCATGGAAAATTACAATGAAAAAACCTTTCGAGCAGAGGTGGATCTGGCAGTTTTTTGTGCAGATCGTATGGATCCACTCATACAAGGCCTCAGTTTTAGGCCAAAAACCGTTAAATCTACAAATAACAGCTTTTTTTTCCAGATCTGAAAAAATGCATTGTACCTCTGGAAGATCCAGCGCGATGGTTGGGCTTTCTGGTATTTGATCCACTATATACTGCCCCGACGATGGATTGACTACTGCAGGTTCTTTCCCCTTTGCTGGTGCTTTCCCTTTGGCTGCATCACGATATGTGCCTGTAGGTTTTGATGAAGAACCCTTTGACCCACCTCACAAACGATGGTTGAGGGTGATTGTTGAGTCCTGGGCTACCCTGTAGTGCTGGAGAGTGAGAGGATCCTGCAAACAAACCCCAGAAGATATTAAATTTTGAAGGGCAACTGGGATGCCCAGTTTATCTTGGATTTTCTCTTTGAGCTCCAGAACCCTCATGCTTCCCCAGATCTGTAGGAATAAGTGCCTGCCTTCCGTTGTTCTGAGGAAAATTTGGTACTCTGCATCATCGAGGAGGGGGTCTTTGAAGCACTGCGATACCCGATCACGACACCTTCCCCTTTCTGGACCCGCAACTTTTTCGATCAATGTTTGCCCTGGGGCTGTCGATCGAGCCCACAGCGAGCCGAGATGGATCATTGGGCCTGGAGAAACCCACACACCGTGGACGCAGGCAGGGATTTCAAGACAGATGGATGCGGTCTCTGGTGATTGTAAGCACGATCTGTCATAAAGCAATGGAGGCGGGTGTCTGAGATTTGGTTCGGTGGGTTCCTTCTCCACATCGGGTCCGATTCTGGGTCCATAAGGGCCGTCAGGGCCTCTGCTATAGCATTGCCACACATGTAAGGGCATCCAGATCTGTGGAAAGAAGCCCACAAAAAACTCTGAAGACGACACCACCCTTTCCCCACAAAAGGAATTTACGCCCTTGCCATTGGAAACCGACCCAGGGCATGCTTGACAGCACCACAGCCAGCCAGAAGCTGGAGGAGATCTGCCGGATCCGGGCGACAGAGAAACGCTGGAGATATATCACTTCCATGGGGGAAAGATACACCCCAGTTCCTGTTTTTCGTGAGTCCAGACAAATGAAACCTTACCATTCAGCGGATCATCTTCACGCCATGGGGAAACGTCATTGAGGAAGGAAACTTCCAGCTGAGCCCTGTTCAGATCACGGATTTGCGTGAGTTTTGGAGCTATGTCGGCACAAAACAGGTGGTTTGGAACCCTAGATCCAAGAACGAAACCCGCCGCGCCTGTTCTCGACTTAACCATTTTTCCGTCGTCAGACAGCTCGTTTTTTAGATCGGCGCCGGGCCCTTGATTCGGCGGTTTCGATTCCAACTCAGGTTATCTTGTCTACTGGATGTTAGACACATATATATTATTATTTTGTGTTTCTACTAGAGTGGTACTATTACCTTTCTCTTAGAGGCTCACTTTCTTTTCCCTCCGCAATAGAATAACCTTGACACACCTACAATCAAACACTCACTAGGCACACTTACTTCCTCTTTGAAGGCACATTTGCATACCTCTCTCTTGTTGACAGTTAGATCCAAGGAAAATATTTAAGAAACTAGAAACTGGGACATATTCTAGATGGGGCTCCTATCCCAAACGGTCTGAGCTCTAATTGGGACCACATATCAATGACACCCCTTGAATGTTGGTTGGTCTAGCACTGTCAACAGGTCCATACTTTTGATAAAAAGAAAAAGAAACAAATCATTTCCCTACCCTTTAATATATTCAATATTACCATAAATAAGTTCCTCTCATTTAATATAATTTTCCAAATACTTAATTTGTTAAACCTAAGGGAGGTAAACCCATCAAAGGTTTTGACCCTAAAGCGTTATTTTTTTAACATTTGGTGTCTATGAGGTATACTAGTATTTTCGCAAGGATTTTGGAAGGAATTTCTAACAATGACCCAAATACTCCTAAGAAGAAAGAAAAATGAGTATGTAATGATGATATGGCCATTGAAGTTAGTAAAAATATTCAAACATAAAAATATAAGAATAGAGAAAATAGGGAAAAATGTACCTAACGTACTATGTTCTTAACCCCATCCAAAATCTACATGGGAATTCCTCCTATGCCTAGAAGGAACAAAACAAGTTGAAGAAAATAAGATAATCATCAATGACATGCTGGAGGAGATGATGGAGACGACCCTTCCCATATTGAAAAGGAAAGAACACATGAAGTGACACAACTTAAAAAGAAGGTAACCCCAAGTATGAAAGGCTCACAAAATTGTGAAGGCTCAAGAGATCCTTTTTCTGGAAGTCAGTAGTACCATTGTAATTGTCTAGGTAGCATTACAAGTCATTTTAAGTTAGTAGAGAACCAAGGAGTTGTCTCAAGAGGAACCAATTGTATTTAGAGAGAAATATTTAATTATTCATAATGCCTAGTATAATGAGGAGAAGAGAAAGATGTAGATAGAAAAGGTCAATGTCAATATTAAGAAAATAACTCGGGACTTCTCAAATTTCATATGATTGCTACAAATGTTCTTGCTTACTCTGTTTTAGAGTAAGAGATATAAAATATTGTATTAAAAATAATAATAAATGAACTCATGGATGCATTGAATGTTAAAACTTTGTTCATAGAGCTATTATGTACTGTTTCTATAGAGAAAATGTCTTAGAGTAAACGAAGGACACATGCAAGTAAAAAAGGTTGCCAAATTTCTTAGTAGAGTGAGATTGTATGTTGTAGAAAACATTAATAAGTGACTAAGTATTATTTTAGAAACTTGATAGACCCGTTTAAATTTGAGTAACTTGTCATTAAAAATATCCAACTTTATAGAATATTTCCAAAAGGATTTTGAACATGATGAATAGTTTATGAAAATGATTTAAGTACTCATGTTGCAAAACTGTCAAGTTTAAATGATTTCCATAGAAGTCAAGAAGGTTTACCCTCAAATTGTAGAGAAAAACAAGTGAAAGAAAGATTGTTTGCAAGAATACAAATGCTACAAGATACAAATGCCAAATGTATACAAATTAATGACCAAAGAAGTGATGCATTCCTTAAAACATTTAAAATTGTTGAAGACCTTAATGGAAAACTAGTAAGAGAGTCTATGCTTATAAGTAAGGAGCAATTGGAGATGGAATTGAGTGCAATTAGAGCTTCATCGACTAATGAGTTTTACAATATCACTATTTTTTAAGCGGTGTTTAGTTTCTTTTGTGAATGATAATGAATATCACTCGATGCCAGTTGAATAACTACACTCTAGGTTTAAAGAAATTGAAGAAGAAATATATTCACTCTAGATTAAAAGCAAGACAACACAGTTTCACCATTGAAAGAGTACATTAAAGAATGAATCAAAAGATCATTAATACAAATCATGAATCTAAAATAACCACCAAGAAGTGATTATAGGATCAAAGTCACACACACATGCACACACACACACGCACAGACACACACACAAATGAGAAGATCTTGACACCAAAAAGAGAGAGAGACATCCATCCATCCAACATGTATTTATTATTTTTGCAAGTGTGTTTCTTTTTGAAGCATTTTCCTTCTCACATTCCAATGTTTAATCATCCAACTTTATTGGTGAATTATATAAAGCCAATTTTTTGTTGAAAGAATGTAGAAAGAAAGGCTCAATTTGACTTTAGATTTAGTAAAATTGAGTAAATCGAATTTCCACATCAGCAAGACAGCTTGGAGGTAGTTAATTAGTGTGACGTAGCTCTTGTCATTTATTCAGCTTAGTAAATTTTAGTTAGAGGGCTTGGATTTTAGTTATGCATGTGTGATTGCTAAATTTTAGTAATCTAGTTAAGTTATTTTCAGTTGTATTTAGTTAACTGACCTCTAACTATTGTTAGAGTTAGTTGAAGGACAATTGTGTAGTGGGACAACAATCTAAATCAAATATTTGTTAGTTAACTGATGAATCAACCCAAAATATCTAGTGCATGTAGAGAATTCGAATTCCTCATTTGAAGTGGAGAAGACAAGGTTGTGTAAGATCAGTTGTAGACTAGGCTTGAGTGTACAATTGTTACATGTAATTAGTGATCAATCCTTTTAAATTGCACAATCAACTTGGAGGAAATACCTAAATAATAGGTGCCGATTTCCTCAGGATTTGCATAAGGAAATAAGGGCCTTGGCGAGAAAATATTTGGCTAAGTGTTGGCCAGATCTTGTTTATTGAGCACGAGAATAATTATTCTTTTGAAGGTTCAGCTCAGAGCTAGAGATAGCAATTGTAATAATTTCGCAATTCATTGATTAATGAAAATAGGCTTTAATGGGTTTTTCCTAGTTGGTCTACCCTATAAATAACTGTGTAATTGTGGTTTTTCTTATTGCATGTCTATGCATGCCGTTCTCAATTATGAATTTAATTCTATAGATCAGTAGAGTAGAATTGTGTTTCATGATTTTAGATTAAATTTCTTGATTAGTTGCAATTTAAATCAAATTTATACATGGTATCAGAGCCCTAAATTCACATTAGGACTAGTATTTCAAACTTGTCTCTCAAGAATTTCAAATTTGAAGACTTCTTGCAACTTTTTTTCTTCAGGACCGGGAGAATGTCTTTCAATGCACTGAGATTATAGTATGCTTTGGAGGGTAGCTCAAATTTCATAGCCTAGAAGTATTGAATGGAAGTAGTTCTCGATGAAAATGGTGTGTTAGAATATGTTAAAACTAACATTGCAAAACCTCCATAATCGAATGCACAACAATTAGCCTAATGGAAGAAGGATGCTGCAAATACTAGGAGAATTCTTCTGGAAGGTGTGAGAGACCTTGTGGTCTCAAGTATCCATGGAAAAGAGACAAAATTTTCTATGTGGAAGGAACTAGCTGAGCTCTTTGAAAATAACAGTGACCATTTAAAATTCATCCTGAAAGACAAACTTCAAAACATTAAGATGCAAAAAGATTATACTATTTTGCAATATCTCACCAGATTTACACAAGTTTGGGATAAGCTTGGAGGTGTTGGGGTGACTGCTGCAGAAGTTGACCTGGTGAGCCTATCACTTCTACGCCTTCTAGAATACCGGCACAACTACTAGGACTCTATGAATGAAAGGAAAAAATTACCCAATTTGAAAATGTTGTGGTCTGATTTGGTTCAATAAGAGTTTAGGAGAAATAACCGAGATGCAACTTCACCTAGAGAACATGATGAAGAAATTATATCCTTGGTTGGAAAGTGGAAGAAGGGAAAAGGGAAGAAGAAAAAGAGAAATCTTGAATCCAGCCAAAATAATGGCAAGAAGAAATACTTGAGCAAGATAAAGTGCTTCCACTTCCATGAGTTGGGCACTATGCAACAAAATGTCTGCACGAGAGGTATACCAAGAATCTTATAGGAGGAGTAGCAAGTGAAGCACCAGATTCACAATTCAAATTAGACTTGACCCTAATATCATGCATGACCAACAATATTATGGGGAGTGTGTGGTACCTTGATTTTGATGTGTCATTCCATATGATAGGATGCAAGGAGTTTCTCAATAGTCTGGAGGAGAAAGATCTCTAGATGCATATCAAAATGGGAGATGATGGGAGGTACAATGTTATAGGTATTGGTATTGTTTCCTTTGAGAGGGAGAAAGCCTCTCCTCTTTGCCTCAAAGATGTTATGTTTGTACCCAGGTTGAAAAAGGACCTGATCTCTGTAGCGGTTTTGGAGGATCGTGGCTATGATGTTGTTTTCAGTAAAGGTAAACCCTTTCTGAGACACACAACTACCAGTTATGTGAAGTATATCGGGGTTTCAGTGAATAATCTATACAAACTAGAAGTGGGAGATTACATTTCATTGAACAATAAGGCTGAAAAGGTAGAGATTCGCGATGTTGGAGAAATATAGCATAAGAGATTGGGTCATTTACACCATGGATCCTTGAAGATCATGAAACAAATTACCACTGGGCTCCTTAAAGGCTCCCTTGACTAGTAGGATGTCTGAAAGGGCTACACATTGGGTAAGTATGTTAAATCCACTTTCCATGATTGAGAGAGAAGAGCAAATACAATCTTGGAGTGAGTCCACTCTGATGTTTGCAGACCCTTTTCTATAGCCTCCACAACAAAACATAAGTACCATGCTATTTTTACTGATGATTTCTCCATAAAGTGTTGGATCTTATTCATGCTGAAGAAGGATGAAGTTTTCTCCAATTTTTTTGAATTGAAGGCACTGGTGGAGAAGGAGAATGGGAAGAAGGTGAACGCTCTTAGGAGCAACAATGGAGGTGAATTAGTTTCACAAGCCTTCAAACATTTTGTGCCAAAGAAGGCATTCAAAGGGAGTTGACAACACCCTATAACCCACAACAAAAAGGGGTAGATGAGAGGAAGAATAGGAGAACAGTGGGAGAAAAAAGAGACATGTTGCATGATCAGGGGCTTCCGTTACATCTATGGGCAGAGGCATGCACCACTGCAGTTTACTTGTAGAACCAGAGTCCTCATAGGATTCTTGGCAGGATCACACCTAAGGAAGATTTCTTTGGGAGAAATTTTGATGTGCCTCATTTTAGAATTTTTGGAGCTTTAATTTGTTGTCATGTCTCTAAGGATTCAAGGAAGAAACTTAAGCATATAACCGATTTGAGAGTTTTGTAGGATACACTAAAACTCCACACAATTATCGGGTCTATCTTCCTTCACTGAGGATGATAGTTGCAAGGAGAGATGCCAATTTCAATGAGGAGAAGGCCATGAGATGCTCTCTAGAATGAGATCTGAGTTACCCATTGGAGTAGGAGCTTCTATCTCCAAAGGAGGAGGCTTACGATGAGCTTTAGGAGGTTGTGGAGCAACCACATGTAAAGGATTAGAGGAGCAGATGTGAGGTAGAGTGGAGGCACCCACTCAGCCAAAATGTTCCAGGGACGGGAGAAAGAGAACCAAAGAAGCTGATAGATTATTATAGGATGCAAGGGAGAATGTGGGAGTCCCCACATAACAACATAGGTAGAGGAGGTCACCTGATAGGTACACTGGGTACATGGCTCTCATGATAGAGCTCATTGAAACAAAGCATTTCTCATTTGAGGAAGTAGTTTCTCAACCTGTTTGGGTTGATTCCATTGTGGAAGAACACGAACCCATCATAAATAATAGTGTATGGGAGGTGGTGCTGATGCTAGAATGTAAATTAGTGGTTGGTTTGAGATGTATCTACAAAGTGAAACATGTAGCAGATAGGAGCATTGAGAAGTACAAAGCCAGATTTGCGGCTAAAGGATTTTCTCAGATAGAGGGAGTGGAATATGAGGAAACTTTTGCACCCGTTCCAGGATATTCCTATATAAGATCCATTCTAGCATTGGTTGTGCAGATGGGGTGGAAAATCCACTATATGGATGTGAAGACTTCTTTTCTCAATGGTGTTGTTTAAGAGGAAATTTACATAGAATATCTATAAGTATTTGAGACATATGATTGAGAGTTGCATGTGTGTAGAATCAAGACAACATTGCATGGTCTCAGACAGGTTCACTGAGCATGGTACACTCGGAACGACAATTATCTCAAAGGATTGGGCTTCACCAAAAGTGATGTAGATGCGAACATCTATAACAAGGTAATTTTAGATTAAAGACATGGGCCTCATGCATTACTTCATCAGGTTGGAAGTATTGCAGGGTGATGGTGATTTTTTTTGTCTCAAGGAAAGTATGCTACTGAGATACTTCAGATATTTCACATAGAGAATTGTAAGCTCATGGACACACCTCTAGCTACAAACTGGAGGAAGGATGCCTCTTTAGGTGAGGAAGTTGATGCTACCATTTACTGGAAGCTTATGGGTTCACTGACATATCTTGTGAACACACGACTCTACATGTGTTATGTAGTTAACTAGCTCACCCAAGCTATAGTAAGGCCTATCAGATTATATTGCAAGGTGGTAAAGCATGTGTTACGGTACCTCAGAGGAACTACACAATATGGATTATGGTACATATGGATAGAGTTAGTGAAGTGGAAAGGCTTTACCGATGCATATTGGGTTCCATCTGATAGGACAATTACATTAGGTGATATCTTCAGTGTTGGGTTCGCAACTATTTCTTGGTACAACAGGAAGTAGTGGTTTGTGGAAATCAGCATAATAGAGGCGGAATACATGGTTGAAAGTGAAGCAACATGTGAAGCAATCTAGATGAGGAAAACACTTGTGGGGATGTTTAGTCAAGAGAAGGATTCGACAATGATATATTGCAATAATCATAGTTGCATTAAGCTCTCCGAGAATCCAATAATTCATGATAGGTCCAAGCACATTGATATCAAGTATGATGATTTGTGGGACTATGTGCAAAGGATAATTATGTTGCTACAATGTCACACTCTCCTCCCATATCTACCCAATTAATCGACCAACCGTGGTAAACATGTGACGAGAAGTTACTATGATATGATTAAACTCCCTATGTGTTAGTTAAGGAAGTGGAACCGATACAACACATCATAAAGACCTTCCACATCAGCAAGATAACTCCCATGAGCCATCCCAACCATTCAGGTAAACAACCCCTGAGACCAACTAAGTTTTTAGAATGTTAAACCCCCAGAGACTCCCTTGACATGGGCAAGCATGCGTTTAGGAGGCTCGAGATGCAACCATAGCATGGGTATGCAAGAATCTAGGGACTTTTCTCCTCAGACCTACGCCTGTGGCTCGAGGATTTGTACCATTTTTTCATGCCCAGAGCCCAGCTCACTTCCAAGAACTAAATGAAAGGTTAAAAAATGAAACATAACAATAGAATAATTATAAAAATGTAATTAATTGAACAAGGACTTGACTGGACCCCTACTAGCCATGACAAACATTTATTCAAACATGTCACAAATATGTAATCTACAGGTTTAAGCAATATCTGAGCATACGGGTCTCATACTCATTTGAGACTTAATGAGAATAATTGTTCTCCTATATCATTAGTTGCATTATCATCTATTAGGCCATAAATACATTTTTCATTCATTTACAAATAAAAACATGATAGGATCCATGCATAGCCACTTTCATAATACATGCTCATAATCAACATAATAACCAAAAAAATACCAAGGAAACAACAACCATATAATCCACATATAATCCAGTACAATACTCATGAAATAACAAGGATAAAATAACTTCATATTAATGATGCAAAGGACAACCAGGTTCGAGACTTCCACGAACCACCCAACTATAGCCATGACTCTAGAGCATTTTTCCAACCAAGGCTCCAGGACTAGTAACTCAACCCACCAAGGGCTCTAGAGAATTTTTCCAACCAAGGCACCAGGACTAGTAACTCAACCCAAGATGTTACAGGGCTATAGAGCATTTTTCCAACCAAGACTCCAAGAACTAGTAACTCAATCCAAGTTAAGGAAACATGAGAACCAACCAAAACAAAAAAAGGAAATAAATCTGCAATCACCATGGCTATCCAAGAAATGGCAAGGCTAGGAAAATCCACTGTCAATCTAGGTAATCCTCCATGCCAATGATAGATCATGACCAATAAACCACATGGATATGCCATGCATGCCAAAACTAATGAGGAAAACATACATGCAACTTGCTACCTGCAAGCAAAATCCGTTGTAGATATTGATCCTAATGTTCTCCTACGCTTTCCCGCTCTTACCTTGGTTTCTTTCTCCAAAACTCAAAGTATGCCACACTCCTACAAGAGTGCTCTAAGAAAACTCTAAGTGTCCAAGAGTATGAGAGAGAGAAAAGAGAGAGAGCCCCAAAACTAAACTGACAAAAGTCTATGAACTGATCCTCATAAGACTTTTTATTAGTGAGGCCTCTATTTTCTTCATTTTCCATCATTTTCCTTCATTTTCCTCCTCACATGCAACTTGTGACCTTTCACCTCCATTTTCTCATAATTTCCCTTATTTTCATAAACAAATGTGCCAAAATGCCACTTTTCCTTTCTAAAGCATTTTCCATTTCCTCTTCCAATTTCCTTAGCCATTAGTTAACCACCAATGACCCCATCACTATGTTTCTTCCCAACATTCATCTTGGAATAAGTGTCCCATCAACTGTGGTTATTATTTTTCCTTTATTAATTTTTATTACATGGAATTTTCACTAGGGTTGTTACATACAATACATTCCAACTGAGGAGCAAGATGTTGACATCTTGACAAAGGCATTTTCAAGAGGTAAATTCAAATTCCACAAGTGTAGGATAGGCGTGGTTGAAAATCCATTTCTTGCTAAGAGGGAATGTTGAAAAAATGTAGCAAGAAAGGGCCAATTTTACTTTAGCCTTAGTCAAATTGAGTAAATCAAATTTCCACATCAACAACACAACTTAGAGGTAGTTAACTAGTGTGACTTTGCTCTTTTCACTTAGTTAGCTCAGTAAATTCGAGTTATAGGGCTTAGAGTTCAGTTTTGCATGTGTGATTGCTAAATTTTAGTGATCTAGTTCAATTATTTTCAGTTGTCTTCAATTAAATGACCTCTAATTATTGTTAGATTCTGTTGAAGGTAAGTTGTTTAGTGGGACCAAAATTTTTATAACTATACTAACAATTATACTAATAAATAAATAACATAATTAATGATTATAACCTATAAAATATTTTTTACCCATTATATTAATAAAACTTATACTTTAATCCCTTTGGTGTTCTAAACACTCTTGCTATCAGGGCCCTTCGAATTTGTGACGCTGATCATATAAATGAAGAAAAGAAGCATTTAGTCTCAACCTTTATGGGTTTAGGCTACAAAGAAAATGAGATTAAAAGAGAAATAAAGAAAGCCGAGAAAAGGATGTTATCTCATGAACCTAAGGCCCGTGATCAACCTCAGTGTGGTAGGGTTTTTCTTCCTTATATTCATGGAGTTACAGATAAGATTGCTAAGATCCTAAAGAGGAATAACATAAGCACACAGTTCTCTGCCCCTAGAACCATTAGGCAAGGTATGAGATCTGTCAAGGATAGTATTGATAATCATCAACTTAAAGGGGTCTATAAGATAGATTGCTCATGTGGAAAAAGCTACATTGGTGAAACATGTCGCTCCTTGAAGACTAGACTAAAGGAACATAGAGCTGATATTAAGAATGAAAGGTCTTGTACTTCCGCCCTGGCAGAACACTCCTCAAAAACTAAGCACCACATCTGTTTGGAAAGCGCTTCAATTATCGCTAGGGAGGAGCAACATCATAAGCGAAAGATCAGAGAAGCTCTTGAGATTATCAAACACCCTCATAATCTCAATAGAGACAATGGGATGGAGATTAGTGGAAGCTGGCTTCCCCTAATCAGAGAAATTAAGGTAACCAACTCCTCTTAGTTTTAGCCCTCCTTTCTAATCTAAATAAATTAGTAACCTAGCTTTAATAAATTAAAAT
>APFE030442271.1:25837-129560 GCA_000404065.3 Pinus taeda | reverse complement strand
AAATTGGCCGAGCTCTCATCAAAGAGAATGTGACAACCAACCTTCATCTTAATTTTCTCTCCTCTTTACTATTTATTTCTATTAAGCATTCATTTGGTCCTGATAATGGATCCAGAATTTTTTCTCCTCTTTACTATTTATTTCTATCAAACATTCATTTGGTCTTGATAATGGATCCCGGTTGGGATTTGAAACGTTGGCAAAAAATGATTCTTACTGTGAATTCTCCAATAACTAAGTCAAAAAAAAATATTTGATAACTTACCAAACACAACTGCACATTATATTAACCTAATAAAACCCAATCATAAATAAAATTTTAAAAAATAACATAAAACACATACATATCTTACATTGAATAATTATCATTTACTAATATGCATGATGAACACTTCCATTGCATCTTTATTAAAATGTTCTTGATAGGTGGTGACACCAAACTTAGTGTAAATCATGTCAATCTTATAAATGTACAAAAACATTTTGTAACTTTAGAAGATTATAAATAATTTACCTCGGTTGAAAAAGAAGTGTGTTATCTATAATCCCCATAAACTAGGGGAACAGAAGATAACATTAAACAATATTCTATATACACATAACTGAACCATGGTTTTGGAGTTAGGGTTTTGCAATCCTTCATTCACTTAACATTGAGTCTGCCACTAAACCTTGTTTAAAAAATATAAATCCCAAAACCCTTCCACATGAAAAAAAGTCAAACATGAATGGAGGGCGGTGGGAGGGAGAAATTTATGCGCCTTGACAGCCGTATATAAAAGTACTTGTTTACGGTGTGCACGGGCGTGATAGCTACATTGACTTGGATTCTGCCTCAGGGACAAATTTTGATATTAGTTTATTTGCAGTCAATGGGAGCACATGGCACCGTCAATGGCCGCACATGCCTTTCTTAATACCAATTTTTGATTGCATTTTTGTTCCATGCAATTTGTCATTAACTTTCCCTTTCTCATAGAATTTCATGGCAAGTGTGATGTGAGGAGGGCGACCAGTATTTACCTTTTTGTGCAGCATTCAATGTTACATGAGGGTGTATATGTATTACAACGATTATTTAATATTGTATATCTACCTTCATACAATTTTCAATGGCGTGTGATGTGAGGAGGGTGACTAGTATTTACCTTGTTATTCAGCATTCAATGTTACATGAGGTGTATATGTATTACAACAATTATTTTATATGCTATATCTACTTTCATATAATTTTCAATGGGGTGTAATAAAGTGGATATAGTTATCACCTAATAACATATATTTACATATCTAGTTCACTTAACCTTCCACACTGCAAAGCAAAGTGGATATTGGTCGCCCTATGATGAGGCTTTCAATGCTACTTAGTAAAGTGGATATTGATCACTATGTTATCGAACCTAGAACCTTATAAAAGCTTAAATTTAGAAGGTAGGTAGCGAAAGCTCATTCTTAACTTAAATTTGAATTCAAATCATTGTACACTGTATTTTGGAATTTCTTACGACCAGATTCTACATTCAATTTAAACTTATTAATGTGGGTTAATAAAAGGTTGTAGTCTAATGAGGTTTCAAATTTGTTTGGAAAATCATTGAAATTTTGGCACAAATTCGATAAAATTTCATATAAAGTTTTGTAACTCTGAGTTACAACTGCCAAGCTTCAAGATTTTAGGTGCCTCAGGGGTTTTTGATGACCCTGAATCCTTTTCCACCATAAAAAGACATGATGTAAACACTCCTACTATCATATTTAAAACAAAAAATTACTCCCAGATTTAAGCAGCTTTTGACTATCTGAGCAAATTGGGCGCTTAGGTAGACAACACCGAGTGAAAGTGCTCACCTATTACTAGTAAGAAACTTACGTGCCCGTAGGCCTTAACCACTTCCATGACCGGTGTACTCCATGGACATATTTTCCAAATAGGCAACAAATAACTGGCATGCCATTGGGTAGTTAATGTGTGGGGATGTATATGTTCACCGTTGGATAATGTACTTGCTTAGGGCATATATTACCCCACACATTTTATGCCCAATAGCATGCCAGTTATTTTCAACCTTCCAATTATGCCCAAACTATCTCGTATTGAGACAATTCTATTACTTAAATTGAATTCAAAATATCCATGAAGTGATTTTTCTTCCTAAATGTCCTTGCATTGACAATAAAACTTTGTTATAATTCAATGCACCACATTGTTATAATTTTATTGACCAACACCAGAAAAATTGGACTAAAATTAGGTATAAAAATCAAAATGTCTATTACAAATAGATTCAAAGTATTGGTTTTTCTATTAAATTTTTAAATGGGAAGAAAATAGGGTAAATAGATTAAAAATATTATATTTTCTATTAAATTTTTGAATTACAAGGAAATAGGGTATATATAATGTAATAGTTTTTAATATTAAATTATTAAATACAATTTTTTTTTTATAAATAAGATTTTTTATAATATTTAATTAATTTTTAAAGTTTTCAAATAAATTAAATTAATTGAAATAAAAATAGATTAACTATCATATTGTAATAATTTATAATAATAAAAATTATTGAATATATTTTTTTATTATTTTATAAATAAGAAAAATTTCTAAATATTTCATCAATTTAAAAATAAAATAATAAATTAAAATAAAAACAAACTAACTAAATTAGAAATATAATACCTTGGTAATAAATTCTCTTGAACCATTGAAATGCTTCCAGTGAAGAGGTAAACCAAAAGCCAAACTCATTTTTTTAAGAAATTTGATAAATTAAATAAAAGTCCATGGGTATGATGGATTCTAGGCTTTTTAAAGTCTATTAGATAAACTTAAAGGATGTTAATTTTTTTTAAAACCAAAAGCCAACTTATTTTTTCAAGAAATTTGATAAATAAAATAAAATTTCGTGGGTAGGATGCATTTTAGGTTTTCAAAGTCTATTAGATAAATTTAAAGAACGTTAATTCTTTTTTGTTTGAATTAATTAATAAAAATGTGAATTTTTTTTATAATATATATTAATGTGCAGTGATTTTTTTTTCAATATATTTATTAATGTGCAATTTTATATGATTGTATGTTTTATTCAATAGTAAATATGTTTTTATAAAGAAGTTTGTTTTGTTGTAGGTTGTATTTTGTAAAGATATGGTTTATTATAAATATTAAAAATTTAAATTTAGGGTAGTAATGATTGATTTTTGTATTTTATTTATAGATATATTTTTTTTTCATTATGTGGTTATAGTTTAGTTTCATTATTTTTAAAAAAATTCAAAAATATAGGATGCTTTATTATTTTTATGATTTTTGCAAGTGTTTTTAGTTTGTGTGGAGACCTTCTTTGTAAGAACTTTTCTATGCACTCCACATACACTCCACATAGAACCTTTTCTTTCATTTTGTGTAAAATATTTCTTTGCACAATTCGTGTTCCACTTAACTGTTGGATGGTCATAAATGTACAAAAAGATACATGCCCTATTTCTTAAACACTCTATGTCTCTGAGCATCAATACATCCACACTTCCTTATAACTAAACTTTTAAAGGACTGGTCTTTCTACTTATGTTCCATAACTAGTGAAAGTTTCATTGGATTATCATAAACCTTGCACACATTTCGAAGGCCATTTATGATTCAAGAATGATGTTCTATTCCATAAAGGAAAAAGTGGTAAATTTGAGGTAAATGTGGATTAATTAATTATGAAATTAATGATATCATATTTTCCAATTTTGGCAACACGGTGGAGGGGTCTACCTATGTCAAAGGAACACGTAATACAAAGACATAGTCCTTTTCTCAACAAGCATATGGAGTTCTTCATAGAATGATAAATGGATCAACAGGTGTTCAATAGGTTGACAACAATTTTGAATTTGGTTGTCATTTTGGGGGCCCTAATCTTTTGTCAATAGTTTTGCACTCTTTTCCATGTTAGTTGCAACCAGTTTTACATACTGACCTTGTTGTTCTAGATACAGTGGCTTTGAAAAAAGAACAATTCCACAAGGGATATTATATAAATTTTTTCTGGTTTCTTATTGTAAAAAATGAGTTGAATGACTTTACTACAGTTCTCTTAGTAGAAATTTGGTTTTGTAATGATGTACGTCAGTCTTTGGAAATTTCCATAAAGAACTCCAAGTTCAACTATAAAATGACTAGTGGCATTTATGAATATAAGTCCCAAAACAATTATAGTTATGATATAGTTCTTACTATACATTTCTATACTTCCAAATTAAAAATTTTGGAGGCTATGAAATACTCTCACACATTTGAAGACACATTTGATGAAAATGAGAGAGATTATGATTTCTGGATGGATTTATTGGAAAAACATCAACAATGTAGTGATGCAAAAGTGGTTATTTCTCTTTATGTGGGCACAAATTTAATCAAGGCTTGTTGTACATATGGAAGAATAATTTCATGTGTTGTGCAAATAGAGTCACAAAGGACAATCATGTTAAATAATTACAAATCTTTTCAACTATCAAATCCAGGATCCATTAACTTCTTGGAAAATTCAGGTACTACAATTCCTTTATTGTTTTTCTTATAATGCTTTGGATATTATTTTGTCCATATTTCTTAATTGTCAAAGTGTTTACTAAAATGACTAATGATGGAGACTCTAAAACATGTAGAAATTTTGAATAATATGACACATATTCACAGAGATTATCCTGATCATGCACTATTTGGGGAGTCATGCATAATACATAACCTCCTCTACGTTGACCATCAATTTGCAGTATTAAAGAAACAATTGCATGCGCACATTGGAGCATCAATCACATGTATCAGGACAGTATATCACGGGGAAAGAATAAAGATGAAAACCCCCAACTATCTGTATATTATATTGATTGAGAACATGTAACAATACATAGTACAATACTCATCACAAGTACTCAGTACTATCTCCACCTGTTACACACAAACTAGCTCAGATCTGAATCAATCACTCGCTCAAATCTCCTCCACTGCTTGCCTGCCTCCACTGCGCAATCTTGCATGAGAATACTGATGAATGAATGATCCAAATTCGTATTTCCCTTGGATATACCACGCAATCCTCATTGGCAATACTCAATCCCACTGATTGTGCAAATCTCATGCACAACTATAGTCACAACTGACAGTTTTCTTGCCCTTTCACTCATCTCTAACACTTGTCTTCACTGAACTGTCCATGCACTGAGTTAACTGATGTATTCTTCAGTTGCTTTATGAGTTAATAATTAGTGAATTAATTAATAACTAATTCACACCACTCATCACTTAGTCTATTGATCAGTTAGACTAAATACAACTAGTTCAACTAAGTCAAACTGAACACAACTCCATCAACTCCTCATTCAACTCCACAGAACTCAATCGCTGAAGTCCTAACCGAAGTCCTTCATGAAATAGCTCAAGTAACCCATAAGAACCACGTATTTCCTTATGGCAGCTGCATGTGCCACATCCGCAGCTCGAACTGACGTGCTCCAAGAGAATAAGCTAATGTTATAGTCCAAATATTATTAAGAGCTAATAATATTCGACTGTTCTATTTTTATCCTGACAGTCTAAAAATAGACTCCGCCCATATGTCTAAAAATAGAGGTCCATCTATTTTTACCAACTTGACCAATTATCCACAAATAGCATCCTACAACTCATAGACCATGATCCATATGTCTAAAAATAGAAATAGTCTAAAAATAGACTTTGTGCCAAAAATAGCCTATGGGACCACTTAGTGAAGGCGACTTCTTTTCACTAAGCTCCATCATCTTGTTGCATTTTCAACAAAACAGAGAATGATGAAAGTGGGAAGCAAAAAAATAATCAATATAGTGCTTATGATGTTGAAAAAAGTATAGATATGGAAACATGAGGAGAAGGAGGAGAGGAAGAAGTTATCATACTAGGTACATAATTTGTTTCGTTTTTGCTCTTGATAAATTTTTCAATTTATTTAATTTCCATATTCATAACATTTTTGGATGACTATTATAGGGAATTATGAGATGAATGAAATTAATCAAGACAATGACCATGGAACAATGGAGATAGAAATGGGTATTAATCATTGTAACTCTATCTTTTATTATTTTATTATTATTCTAAATTATTATTTTTAGTTGTTTAATGAATTTGGTTCATTGTCACAATTTATAATTTTTTTTTTTTTTTAGTGACGAGAAAGGAGAATCAAGACATTTATCAAATGAAAGTTAAACAAAACTTTAATCAAGAACAAAATATAATATCAGGTACTTATAATTTGTCCAGTTGTTTTCCTTAATATTTAATGATTTTATTCATTTTCACAATTCAAAATATTTTATATGTTTAATTTGGAGACAAATGAAGGTAACAAAGATGATGATGAGGTGCAACATTACAAATATGAATATAATGTAATATCATATACTTATAAGTTGTCTTGTTTATCTTATTATTCTTGAAACTCTAATGCTTGTAACTACCATAATGTTGTATATTTTTATTATAGGAACAAATAAAAAGGATAAAATTAACAATCAAAATAATGTTAAAGGTGTGTGTGTGTGTGTGTGTGTTTCTTTGTAAAGGTTGCATTACTAACGTTTTTCTTGGTGTTGGTATTTGATTGAAGGTTTAATAAGAAGTACTATTGGTATTTGATTGAAGGTTTAGTATGTTTACGCTAGGTTATATCAAGATGATTAAAGAAATTATTGTTTCATCTATAAATAGTGTGAAAACCACTCAAGGTAAGTGTATCATTTCAACAATCTTTTTAGTAATTTTTGTAACATGAATAAAATGGTTTGACTAGATTATTTTCCATTGTGTTGCAACCAAAATAACTGAAAACAAACTAGTTATTTTTGAACTAAAGGACATTTTTTATCATAGCATCGATGATGAAGCAACAAACAAATGGCATATTGAGAAAATGGTAATTGTTGCTGATTACACAATAGAGAAAAATTCATTTTGGATTCGTCCACATGCAAAATCATTTTTTGAAATGTGTTTCAAAAATGAATCTCTTGACATTGCAATTTGGACGAAAGCTTTGAAACAAATCACAACAAGATTTCTAAAAAAGTTGGTTTCAGAAACATTACAAAATAAGCTTGCGTTTAAGTGAACTGTTTCAGACTGTAAACCACAAAAGGGACATAAGATCATTGACAATCCAATGGAAGTTATACACACTAAATCATTGAAAAACGTGTGGGAAATGCATACCCAATATGATGCAACCAATACTATTATAGTTGATTGTTTAATTGAGAGAGTGAAAGAGAATCCGAAAGAAAATTTGGTTCTTGCCCCTCCATTCATTTTAGCAAATCAAGGAGATAATTGTTTGATCGATGAGCTATGGAGAATGTTGCATAAACTCAACAAGGCTATGGATGTGCAAGCTATTTTGAAGGATGTTCAATTACATTTAGAAGCACCTTAAGATTACCGATGTATATTTCATGCTATTATATGTATGACATCATGAATTATTAGTTTTATTTCACAACACTAATAAAAGAATTTTTGATTTGGTTTGTCATTACTAAGAGTAAAATATTTTTATTTTCTTTATTTTTGGTGAGATGAATGGTCATTTAATGTTTTCATATCAAAATTTCCCATGCTATATTTGTTTTATAATGGATTAAATTGCATGTAAAGTTAATAGATAATTGGTATATTTGTTTTAATTAGATCATTACAAATATATGTTTTAAATGTGGTTTAAGTTATCGTTATACCTCTTAGAAATTAGTAATGTGAAGGATGACCCATTGTATTCTTATAACCTTTTTTATTCCATATAAGTTGAAAAACTATATTAAGTTGTATGTAGCACCAACAATAAACATACAATTGTACTAAAATAAACACAAAATAAACTAAGGTAGAAACTCTAGAAATTAACATATAATTAATTAGGTTTGAAATTTAAGAATTGCATTATATTATATGTGGAAATTAATATATAATTAGATTGTTTACTCGCACTAGACCATTGTAATTATATTTTTCAATTGCAATTAAATAAATCATTATAAGTCTTAAAATCAATGACTTAAATGGTGGGTCAATGCATTCTTACAAGTCTTTTATTCCATACAAATTAAATAAAGGTATTAGGCTATATGTACAAAGTAAACATATTATTTGTTTGTTCATTTTAATGGGGCAATTGTATTTGTATTTTGTGATACTCTGAAATCATTGCAAAATTACCTTTGCATACAAACGGAAATAATTCATAATAAATATTAACATCATTTTTAAAATGGTATGTTTTTATGTCCTTAAGCAATGAAGTGTTGAAGTGGAGATATGTTAATATCATACATGTGGTTGCAGTGTAGAGGCAGATGGGCATTACTACAAGTCAAAAGATGTTGTTGATATTTGAAATGGAACAAGTATTCTTCCAATCATACACCAAATATGAAAAAAAATTTCATATTCAAAGAGAACTAGATTGGCAGTTTGGTGATAGGCCCTATTTTTTAAGGCATTTTTAGTCAGAAGTATTAAAATATTGCT
Organism: Pinus taeda; assembly: GCA_000404065.3. Taxonomy (NCBI): domain Eukaryota; kingdom Viridiplantae; phylum Streptophyta; class Pinopsida; order Pinales; family Pinaceae; genus Pinus; species Pinus taeda. The sequence continues at coordinate 121,009 of APFE030442271.1, read as the reverse complement.
TAAAGCATTATGAAGTTGCAATATGGACATTAAATGTCACTGACAAGTACATCCGAAAAGTACTTGAAAAATCAAATATTGATATTGAGGACTTTAAATTTTGCATGGGACAGGTCTCATTGTCATTTGTAAACAAAATTGGAAGTAGGGAGAACAGGACAATTTTATGAGAAAAAGTTGATTAATGTGTGGTCCCAATATGGAGATAATTATGAAGAATCAAATGTATTGCTAATAGATACAAAAAATTGTACTTCTCAATTCGTCGGATATCGAACAAACCACATCTTGATAAAATCATATATAGGAAAAGAGTAAGATACATGGCTTATGCAACTTTTATTCCCCTTTCTTAAGACACTTCATCGTATCAAACAAAAACATGAGTGCATTTGAATGTTCAATAGAACATGTACTTCATTGTAGTTGACAGAGATAATTTCCTTTATAAATTTGTTCAAAATTACATTCCAATTTTTCAATACATTTTGGAAATAGTTTTTGTTGAATCAATTTGTATGATTTTATATTTTTTGAAATATATGGGAATTGCCAATTATATTAATATGTATATTTCTTATTATTTATAATTGTTTTTGCAATGACTTTGTTGTATCAATTTTTTTCGAAGATGTGTGTGTGTGCGCGTGTGTTATTAAATGAAATGTTTTCCATTCAAATTATCTTACATGAACCATTAAGGCATGTTATTTTTAATGACTTATGTTTACTTATATGCATCAATAATCATATATAAATGTGAAATATAAGTTTTGAAATAGAACTCCTTGCAAACAAAGGTGTTGTTCTTACTAAATAAGTTATAACAATTTACTTGATAAATGTTATGTGCATTATTCAGTATTCGCAATGCATTATTCAATATTAAGGCTAATGAGAAATGTGTCATAGGTAAATGATTTGATATTTTTGAAGTATAAGATATGTGATTTCTCAATTGATAGTTTTCATAAATTTATATGCTTAAATCAATTAATGGTTGTAACTGCAACCATATCATATTGAAAATCAACAAGGCACAAAGTCAATTATTCATTGTTTACATATAAAATGCACTAATATGAGTGCATAAATGTGATATGTAATTTTGAGATAAAAATACATTCTAAATAATTTTGCATTTCTTAAAAAACATATAATTAATGATAATGATTAATAAGTGGATTATCAAGGTTTGATTATACACTATCATAGATGAATTATGCCATTGAACTTTTTGAGCTGTAAGGCATCTAATTTCATTATTTAAAGTCATTTTTTTGTAAATTTGTATTTTAAATAAATTGAAATCATATCACTTGAGCTAGAATTATATTATTGCTTTGTACTTAGGCCCATTAATATGAATGTATACATGTGATTTATAATAGCCATATACTATGATGCATTTTTTCGAAAAATAAGTCTTTTAATTTCTTGATAATAAGTATTAAGTGTGTTTCTGGGAAACTAGTATTCCTAAAGAATGCTAGCTCTCTAGGTTTGGTAGCTACCCTAGAAAAAACAGTTTAAAACAGTTTAAAACAGTTCAATGATTTATTCTATGTGTAACAAATAAGAGAAAGATAATAGAACCAACGTGGAAATTCCGCTTGATCCCTTGCTTGATCTCTCTCCCCTTTGGAAGATCTTGCAACTCCTCCTCGTACTTAACATGCTTGGAGAGTACTTGCACAAGTACAGCAACAAAGAACTGTCAAAGCATCGTGATCTATTACAACATAAAAATTACAGAATCAGATATATAATGAACAAATGATAGCATTCACAAATGATAACATTCACAATTGCACAATCATATGGGAGAAAACTTGAAGAGCTTAATTAATAGAAAAGAGAATTACAACCCAGTTGTATGATCGAGCATCATCCTCCCAGCTTTAATCCTTCTTCACCTCATGAAATAGTAAGATCACACCAACAAGAATACGATTCTCTCTCCTCAATTACAAACTATCAACACTTCCTTGCAATTCATAATATTTCAGCCTCTAGATCTCTTGGATGAGGGATCCATTTATAGATGTTTTCAAGGGTGTGAGTCATCTATGGGGTTTGATTAGTGTCATTCCACTTGTTACAATTGGTTCCACAAGGGAAGGGATTGGAAATTATTTCCTAGATCCCTTATTCATCCTTGGGTGAATTCAGAGAGGCAAGTGGCACAGGAGAAGTTTCTAGAAGATTCCATGAACAGCCAATTGACAAATGTCACGGACATTTTTCCATCCTCACCCATCACACCCTATATAAGGACTAAATAGTATGCATCGCACCCTGACAGTGTACCATTCAGTATGCATCGCACTTTGCCAGTGGAGCAGTTAATATGGTTCAATTTAGACAATTTCTGGATGGTTTCGCAGATGGAACTTTTGGGGAATGATGTATTCAGATGACTATGTTCCTTTAGGGTATGAAACAAACCTTTTAGGGGTTGATGAACCCTAATACATCAACACATAATTTTGGGGTTGATGTGCCCAAATATGTCTATAACAGTTGCCCCCTAAAGCATGAGGTCGTAAATATTCATGTCGGGTGAAATGCTTTATCATGAGGATCCGAAGTTTCGAACTGGAAGGTGACCTGCATAAGTTACAATTCAATACATCATCATAATATAATTTCATGATCCAGCTGAGGGAGAGATTCCCATGCTCAGCTTTATAAATTTCATTTCACGTACATAGATCAGATAGTCATCTGCAGATATAGACTCGTGATTCTACAGATATAGAGTCACAATCCCTTGATTAGGATGACCATATGTGTAGAGCCTTTGTACATTTGATGCTTTTATATCCCTGAATATATCGTAGCCATGATGGATGAAACTATATTTGGGGTCTTCAAACTCGTTCAATCTTCGCTCGCTGTACAAGTCAATCCATGTGAAGAGATGTTCTGAAGTCAAATGTGGAAAGACATTGCCTGATTACCAGCCAATGATTTGAGCTATTAACAGACACGAGAGGAATCACCGATAATGATAATCATCCTCAAGGTACTACAGTAAAATTCACGTGGTGTGAATATATGATCCGATGTCGAACACCATGCAAAATCTTTCGGTCGAAGGCCATTGATGTCAACCTATCGCTAGAAGTGAGAAACTTGCCATTGATGTATGCAAGCTTCAAAGCATTGAAAGGGTTGTTTCTAAGTCAACTTCTTGGATAATGAGTTGATGTTGACAAGAAGCGACTTGTCGTAGGAGGGCCTTGATGTATGCCACATCTATGACACGAAATGAAGAAAATGATTTCTGGAGGTGAAAATGAACTGACGACACAAGGGTCAGGAATGGTGGTCATGAAAAAATGAAGGTAGGAGGTATTTTAGTGTATGAGACATAAGCTGGATGGTGATTTCTCAACTGAATAACTTCTCTTGAACATGTCGGTGACACTAAGATGAATTGGTAGCATTAAACCCAAAGATGGATGGTATGAAAGACCAATTGTGTGATGACCGGTGAATGGAATAACCCAACCCAACTCAATCATGGAGATGAAGTGAAAGTGTCATATTCAAGAGTGGCTTGCTACCATAAATTCTTCAAGTTTTCCCCTTTTTCCCTAGTCATTGCTGACCAGTACCTCTTTATTGTTTTCAAGCTTGAGGAGGATAACATATGCTTGTTCTATAATTCACCCTTCGGGCAAACCTGTCGCTATTTAATGTTCTAATGAGTCTAGCGATAGTGAAACTCGGTCTTTTCTAGATGCACAAGTTTGTCACTATTATTTAACAAGTTTAATGACAAGGATAAATCGGTCCTTTTCATGTTTAGAGAGTCTGAAAAGGGACGAAAAGAAAACTCCAGAAGTTCTTTTTCGTAAAGTAATCCCTCAGGTTTGAAAAAGGATAAAATAATACAGGAGGGATGACATTTCCAATACTTTAACATCTAGAAAGGACAAGTGCTCGACAATATTTTCATGTTTAACGAGTCTGAAAAGGGTTTAAACAGGACTCTATTTTGAGGAACGAGTGGTGTCTAAGGTAGCAACATGTTCCGGTGATGTTGGAAACTTCTCAAAACATGTTGATTTATGTGAAGAGGTTGGATAATAAGATCACTCATTGAGACTATTCCTCAAAAAGGGTAAAACAACCAAGAGAAAGTGTATGATTGCCCAAAGAGATGGTGGTGATGAGATGAAAACAAGAAAGGCTCAAAAGGCTGACAAAATGGCAATCACAAGGGTTAAAACTTGAAAATGGGTTCATTTTTGGACAAGATTGAACCACGGGGAACTATGCTTGGATTCGGTTTCATGTTTACACAAGCTTGAAATGAAAAAAATATTCTTAGCTTTAGTTTCTTTTTTACACAAACTTAAAACGAAAAAATATGCTTGAATTGGTTTACATGCCCCCAGCATGATGAAAATGAGAGTCTCCTGTAACTAGATGGAAATCACTGCGGTGAAGCAGGACGATTATCCAACACCAATTTGGCTTCGTCCAGATAGACAAAGGTGAATGGGGTGATAAACAAAGGTGAATGGTGTGATATACCAATCACCTAACCTATAGGGAAAACTTATCTTTACCATTAGGTGCATGCCCCCAAGCTTCATTACATTCACCTGAGTAGAATACTCATGGCTATTAGGTGGATGGAATGAAGGTTCTTTTACAAGATCAAGTGAAAGACTTGACTAGGATTTTACGAGATCTAATCAGAGAATCAACTTGGAACTTTTCTCCAGGGGTCCTGTTTCATTTTTTAATGAGCTTGACAAAAGACAAGGAAATCTGCTTAGATTCCTTGTTTCATTTTTTAACGAGCTTGACAAAAGACAAGGAACTATGCTCATTGGCCTATTTCATTTTTTTTTTTAAACGAGGTTGACACAGTAAAAGGACTGTCCTCATAGACCTTTGTTTCATTTTTTTAACGAGGTTGACACAGTAAAAGAACTATCCTGATAGACCTTTGTTTCATTTTTTTAACGAGGTTGACACAAGACAACTAACTATCCTCGAACTCCTTGTTTGTTTTTTAAACGAGGTTGACACAAGATAATGAACTATCTTTGGAGAACCTTGGTTTCATTTTTAAACGAGGTTGACACAAGATAATGAACTATCTTTGGAGAACCTTGGTTTCATTTTTTAACGAGGTTGACACAAGACAAGGAACTATCCTTGTACTCCTTGGTTTCATTTTGCAACGAGGTTGACACAAGACAAGGAACTATCCTTGAGATCCCCGATCACAACTTGTAAGAGGTCCTGAAGGAGAAATCTAGTTCCAATACCCTTAGTACATGATGTAAAACATCACTTAATTGATCGCTAGTTGATGTATGTATGGAACAGGTTGCCACATAATTAACCCATGGCGGGGATGATACCATTGATATAATGGACCATTTAGGGATGATGATTGACTTGGAGCTATATTTGGACCGGGAAATGAAAGCTGGTCAACGGTGGCAATCTTGCCTTCATGCGGGAAACACATCACTCAGAAAAGTGTTGAAATAATGGCTTCCATGTTATAAACATAGTCACGCCCAAGAAGTATATTGTAGTCTAAAGGTCCTAGGACTACCATCATGTTTAGATAAATGGCCTTTCCTCCCAAAGTAATAGGTAACTTAGGAAGGATCCCTAACGGTCGAATGGTTCCTTTGTTAAAGCCCAACAAATTCTGTGCAACAAGCACAAGCGGTGGTCAACCAAACACTTTCCAAGTAGTTGAAGAAAGTATTCTCACTGATGCACCTTCATCTATAATAGTGTCAGATACAATAATTTTACAAACTTGTACTCTGATCTGGAAAGGCACATAAGAAGGAAGGCAGGATCCTGATAGTTGATTCCAATCAAAGGAAGTGACTAGACTACTTGGAGGGGGCACCGTAAAAATGGGAGAATTAACCCATTGAGTTACGAGAACTGGAGGATTTTCCTCCTATATTGATGGAACAGGTGGATTGCTCCCAAGCTCATTTGAATTTGAGGAAATAAAAAAAAACTTGAGTGGTATGATTTTCACTCTCTTTGGGAAAGGTACGATTAGTTGAAGTTGAAATCGGATCAACTGTTACCTCGACCTGTTGATTTTGGTTGGGTAAAGACTCATAGGATTCACTTTCAGAGAGAGTGGTTTCGACTGACGGTTGATTTTGGTCAATCAGTTCATCAAATAGTGAAGGATTTAGGGAGAGTTTCTTATAACTAAATGGAAGTCGCTGCAGTGAAGCAGGATGGTTATCCAACACTCTTTTGGCTTCATCCAAATAGGGACAAAGGTGAAAGGGGTGTATACCTTTACATAACCTACATGGAAGCTTGACTTTTCCTTTTTGTCTATGAACTTTACTATCACTTAGTTGATGATGTGTTGCCAACATGATCTCCAGAGGTTGATGACATGGGATTGTGTGAATGGGAAGACCATCCTTTCAAGATCTGAGGAAAGTAAGGACAATTCCGATGAAAATGTTCTTTCGCACAAATTATGCATGGATATTTGACTTTGTGAGGCTTAATGGACATATTTTCATCAAATGTCTCATTTAGAGCAATGGTTACTTGGTTGCCCCCTTGCTGAATTGGCTTCTTCTTCTTCTCCTACCCTTTCTTCTTCTTCTTAGCCACCTGGTTACTAGTATCAATAATTTCACCAAGCAAAGAGGAAGAAGAGGAGGAAGAAACAAATGAGGAAGAAGGCAAAGGGTCAACTTCAGGATTAGCTGGAGGTTGATTTTATCGAGTTGAAGGTGTACTCGATTGTGTGAACCAAAGAGGTTGAAAACAACCATACTAGCAGGCCAATGGTAAATCTCGGAAGGGATAATGTAGCCATATAGGAAGCACCAATATTTTTGAAAGAAGGAAAAGGACTAGGATTCCCATCAAAATGGATTCCTTGATTAGTGGACTCCGGATTTGTCACCATATGTCTCAACCTAAGATCAACTAAGGAATAGGAATGTTATTCACAGTCAATTAATTTTAATGACACTTTGGACACAACTTTAGTTTTTCAGTTTTTAAGAGTCGAGAAAAAGCTAAAGATGACTCTAGTCTCCTTCGATTTTTAATGATCATGAAAGGACAAGTGCTCAGATGGACCTTTTCTTTTAGAGAGTAAAAAAGGAATGAAAGTGACTACTTTGGAAAATCTAGACAAAGGTATTAATAAACCAATCGTAAAACTGCAATATACACCTTGGTGATAAATTAAAAATAAATTACCATAGACTTATGTACGGCAGTCAATCTTCCCGAATGCTATGTTCAGTGCATTGTGATCAATAATGCGACAGACTCAGTTTCCTATGGGTAAAGGATTTAATCCTATTGTGGTCTCCCAATATATATGCGACGGTACGGGGAGCACAAGTCCGTGCTAACACTCGTCGTATCAAGGAGGAGGAATCACCCAACCTTCAATGAAAACGATAGCCACTAGTTTTAATGACGTTGGACCACGTCACTAGCCTAGACCTCTAGATATGTTGCGTTAAGTTCCAAAGTGTTATTAGGTTCACTGAAATTTATTTTAAAGTTGATCTTGTTTAGAGTTTTCCTTTCAATGGTTCACCGCATGATGATGATCTGAAATTCTTAAGATGCAATATGCAATGATAAACAATCTTTTTTTATTTGAGCAATGAAAATCCTAGCTACTAGGGAAAGAAGATAATAGTGCTTTTAAGCAAAGAGCAAAGAGCACACACTAGTGCATTTCCCTAAATCATCTTTCCACAAACAAATCAAAAAATTCTAAATGCAAATGCATGTATTTGTTTTCACTTTCCTTAATGTGAAAAATGCCAAAGGGAAAACTAAATGCAGCAAAGATCTGAAATATTTCACTCAAAATGACATTTTCGACAATTTCTTCTTCAAAAGAGAAAGGAAGACTCAAAAACGACACTTTCAATTTTGAACAAAAATTCTTTCTACACTTCTAATGTAAACAAAGCAAATCAAATGCATCAAGAAAAGTTTAATCGATTATCAAGGGAAGGAAGAATTTACGATACTTCTCTTTTGGACAAAAAACGACAATTACGACACTTTTTGTACTAAAGCGACAAATCGACTAAAACAACTTTTCGACAAAGGATTGTAAATGAGGAACAAATACACAAAAACATTCACTAATCCTAATTTAATTGAGGCTGATCTAAGTGATGCAAGTAAGCTTTAGTAAAGAGGCATTGTTCATTTGCAAAAAAACAATCAAACAAAATTGAAAACAGGTGAAAAACCCTCAATTTCTAGATGGAAAAAGAGTTCAGTCAATCATCGCACCTAGGCTTCACAGAAATTGAGATGCATTGCACTTACTGCACTTGGGAGGTGCTATGCATACCGATTCATAGTGGAAGACAGTTTGATGGTTCAGGGAACGCAACTGAAATGGGTTTTGGCTCAAATGCGGAGCTATTTTCAATGAGTTAAGCTGGGTTTTGATGAAAAATGATGAGAAAAGTATGATGGAATGTCTTGAGAGGTTACTGATCTACCAAAAGGGCATCTAGATGTGCTTGCAAGTCAAATGTTTAATTCATAAACTAAACTAGAGATTGACTAAAGCAGTATTCATCTACTATGAAATTACAGAGCAATAACAGTTCAAAGGCTACCTGGCTGACTTCAGACTCTGTCTATAGTTTGTCAAATTGAACATAAAACAAACAGTAACAACAAACAAACATCTGTTCATTCCCCAGTGGAGTTTCCAATTTTTTTATGGGAAAACTAGTATTCCTAAAGAATGTTAGGTCTCTAGGTTTGGCAGCTACCCTAGAAACAACATTTTAAAGCAGTTCAATGATTTCTTCTATGTGTAACAGATAAGAGAAAGATAATAGAACCAACCTGGAACTTATGCTTGATCCCTTGCTTGATCTCTCTCCACTTTGGCAGATCCTCCAACTCCTCCCCGTACTTAACATGCTTGGAGAGTACTTGCACAAGCACAACAACAAAGAACTGTCAAAGCATCATGATCTATTACAACATAAACATTATAGAATTAAATATATAATGAACAAATGATAGCATTCGCAAATGATAACATTCACAACTACACAATCATATGGGAGAAAACTTGAAGAGCTTTATTAATAGAAGGAGAATTACAACCCAGTTGTCTGATCGAGCATCATCCTCCCAGCTTCAATCCTTCTTCACCTCATGAAATAGCAATATCACACCAACAATAATACAATTCTCTCTCCTCAATTACAAACTATTAGCACTTCCTTGCAATTCACAATATTCCAGCCTCTAGATCTCTTGGATGAGGGATCCATTTATAGATGTTTGCAAGGGTGTGAGTCATCTATGGGTTTGATTAGTTTCATTCCACTTGTTACAATTGGTTCCATAAGAGAAGGGATTGGAGATGATTTCCTAGATCCTTTATTCATCCTTGGGCAAATTCAGAGAGGCAAGTGGCACAAGAGAAGTTTCTAGAAGATTCCATGAACAACCAATTGACAAATGTCTCAGAAATTTGTCCATCCTCGCCCATCACACCCTATAGAAGGCCTAAATAGTATGCATCACACCATGGCAGTGTACCATTCAGTATGCATCACACTTTTGCAGTGGAGCAGTTAGTATGGTTCAATTTAAGCAATTTCTGGATGGTTTCTCAGATGGAACTTTTGGGGAATGATGTATTCATATGACTATGTTCCTTTAGGGTATGAAACAACTCTTTTAGGGGTTGATGAGCCCTAATACATCGAAATATTAGTTTGGGCTTGATGTGCCCAAATATGTCTATAACAAAGTGGAATATTTAGGCTAATGGGTGATGACTCATAAGTGAATACTACTCGTTACATTGTAGGGCATTCAATTTTTAACCCATATTTTTTTTTTCATATATTCTTCAATCAACTATTTGTATATGCAATAATCTCATCTCATTTAATTTAATAAGCAATCCATTTTTTGACTTTTATTAGTGTATCACATAATTTTTAAGAATGTATTAATATCATATTGTATTGTTTTGAAACAAAACTCTATGCAAAACAAAATCATATTCTTAATAAAACATGGAATAATTAATTAACAAAGTGTTAAGTGGACCATCTAGACTCATTAAATATGGTTGTATTTAAACTTTTTGCACCATAAGACATTGATTTTCCAATCCATATTAGCATTTTGTCATTTTCAATTCTTAAATAGTTTATTTGTGGTTTAAATAATTTCATAGAATCCAATGACTTGAAGAATTCTATTTGGATATATGCATTGATAGAAGTTCATAAATGTGATGCATTTTTAAAATGTAACTCTTCATGTAAGTAAATATATATATTTTACAAAAAAAATAATAATTAATTGATAATGAGTTTTAAGTGGTCTATATATATCCATTTATCGACTTTTATTTTCATATCATGAGGTTTAATCTAAGTGTGTAAATGTGGCATTTTTTTATAATAAAACTCCATGTAATATGAAATGTTTTTCCTAAAATTATGTTCCATTGATTTTTGATGAAAGGTCGGTGCTGCGAGGGAAGTACAAAACGAGGGTTTTGAACAATAGAGGATTGTTGGTTACTAGGCAACTCTATGAGGAAAATATACCTCCTTTGCACGCATATGTGTAGAAATGGACCTATCAGGGGAACTTCTGGATGAAATCATTCTAGAAGTGTATGATGAAGAATGGGTGCAAGCTGTGGACTATGAACATGTCCCATTTAGATGCCGCAAATGTCATGAGGATGGGTACCTCATCTGAGATTGCCCTTTAAACAAACTGGAGGACAATATGAAAACCAACAAAGGCAAAGACCACAAAGGATTTACCAAGATAGGAGGCAAAGGGAAAGGGGAAAAAATTACCAAAGGAAAACTAGCGAGGATAAACACCCAAGTCACAACAGTTTCAAGATTTTAGAAGAAGAAGAGGAGAACAAGGAGATGAACCAAACATCGAAGGATAATCATGTAGAGAAGGAAAAAGATACCAGCATGGAGGATGTACCGGAGAATAGCAAACTAAAGGAGAATATGCTCAACACCATTGAAATTGGTAGGGACCATGAGATGATCCCAAGTGAAGTGGGAACAGAGGACCACAAACTACAGGAGATTCTTGAGTGGGAGAACCTCGATCTAGAAAAGTTCTTGGAGTAGGGAACCACCAAAGGGGTTGATTCTCTACCACAAAAGGAGTTTGACAAAGTACAACAACTCTTCCTCTGGATATCTCAAGAAAAGGGTTCTGGAATCAAAAGAAACCATGATAGTTAGGAAAATAGAGGGGTTAAAATTATGGAGGCAACATCACGACACACTTCCAAGAACCCAGGCAGGAAAAGAGGAAGGAAAAGACAGAATGAGCTGCTAACAGAGTGTGGGACACTGATGATTAGCTTAGTTAGGATGAAAGATCTTACTAGTTACTCATTTAATAATATTTCATAATGAATCTCATAACTTGGAACATTAAGGGTCTATGAAGCAAAAGGAAACAAAGAAATTATAGCAATAGAATAAAAGAAGAAAAACCAGACATGGTGTTTATCCAGGAGACAAAATGTTAAATAGATAAAATCAGAGATATTCATAGTAAATGGATCATTAAGTATGAGTATCTAGAAGTTAAATCAGACAACACGACAGGTGGTATTCTCACTCTTTGGAATCCCTAGAAACTTGGATTCCTAGATGCTGAGGTATCCAGGAACTACCTTTCAATGGTGATCCAAACTTTGGGTGATAAGGAAATATATATGATCAAAAATGTCTATGACCCTCAAAAACTAGAAGACAAACTTAGGCTTCTCACCTCATGTTGCCTTATATGGGCCTCACCTAGGTTCGAAAGAATTATTTAGCCAAGCAAATCCCGCAGCTACTGGCCCTTCGGCTACAGCCCGTGAAGCGCGAGTTGAGGTCTCACCCGAGGTAGTAGGGGAGGGTGCTGGAACCAGGTTTCCGCACCCTTGGGATGTCTAGATGTGGTTTGGAGGCTTCATGCTCCTTTTTGCAGCTTCACGGTGCACTATATTCACGCAAATCCAGAATACCTTTTACTGTCTATTAACGCGCAATCTACAATTCTAATCTAGAAGTATTGCAACCCAAATCTACATGGTATTTAAGCAGACATTTATCACATTTATCCAGTTTGCATATTATTATTTAAACCCAGATTCACAATTATTCAATAAGCGGTGCAGATAAATCAAACAATCTTATTAAGCATACAAAATGCCAGATTGGTGATAATTTAGAGATCACAAATAATTCTCACAGTGAACTTAACTTTTATTTCCACTTCTCACTTGTACAACCAGATCCTCCCTCCGCACTTAGCTGTAGGGGTTCGCACACACAGCTGCAAAATCTTCTAGGCCTCTACACATATAGCTGTAGAGCCTCTATCCTCTACCCAAACCCTCAACGCAGACTTACAGATGATTTCAAAGTGCTTCCCTTAACAACCCATTACAATTTAGATCTTAGATCATGTCCCCAAAAAGAACTGCCTTTTCCGCATAGAGTTTCTCTCTATTTATACCTTCCTATGGTCTGCGGATTGACTTACTTCCTATTATTTTACATTATTTATTGGGCAGGCAACCCTTTGACTCGACCTTTTACATTTCGTGCTTCGCATACTTCAGAGATTTTACAATAATTTAATCCTAATTTCTAGGCTTTCTGCCCCAAAACCATTACATGGGACCTCCACTACGCAACACCTCATTGGAGGAGTTGAGAGGGAGACATCCTATTATGCCCTGGATTATAGGAGGGGATTTCAATATGATTAGATCTCTTACAGAAATAAAAGTCGAGACTAGAACACTAGGTAAAGACTCCATTACCTTCCAGAACTTCCTAATCGACATGAGGCTAGTGGATACAGAGACAATAAATGTTACTTTCACATGGAACAATAAGAGGGGAGGGGCTTCTCAAGTTGCCTCTAAACTAGATAGATTTATAATCTCAGAGGACCTCTTTCTCACTGGCCCTGACTTGACTACATTAATCCTTCCTTTTGGAGGCTCAGATTACTGGCCTATCCAACTTGAAGCTTCGTTTATAGGTACTCCAAGGAATAGACCTTTCAGGTTTGAAAATGTCTGGTTCACTCATCTTGACTTCATGATTAATATTGGTAAATGGTGGATGGAAGATTCTCTCGTTCAAGGCACTAAGATGTTTCTCCTACAACAAAGACTGAAACACATCAAACTTAGGCTTAAAGAATGGAACAAAAAGGAGTTTGGCAACATTTTCAAAGAAAAAAGAGAGGTTGAACAGAAACTACAAGGAATTAGTTAGATCCTTATCATAGATGGCTTTTCAAAGGAAAGAAAAAGGCAAGCGAACACTCTACAACAAGAATGGGATGACATATGCTAGCAAGAGGAGATCTATTGGAGGCAAAAATCGAGAGTGCAATGGCTTAAAGAAGGGGATCGAAACACCAAGTTTTTTCACAAGTAAACCTTGGATCATAGGTCACATAATATGATTTCAAAGCTTAGAGACACTCAAGTGAAAGAGCTCAGCACCCACAAAGAAATGGAATGTGCTCTGGTAGAACATTTCCAAAGCATTGCAGAGGAGCCGCTCGTAAACAGATCACAATTATCAACAAATTCACAAAGTATATTCCAAAGCTTGTAACTAGGGAAGATAATTTCAATCTTAACAGGCCAGTGACTGAAGAGGAAGTTTATGAAGTTATTAAAGAAATGAAAAATGGGAAAGCTCCAGGACTGGATGGGTTCAATGTTGACTTCTTTAAAGCATGCTAGGAAGTAGTTAAGCAAGATATCCTTGAAGTTGTGGAGGACTCTAGAAGATCCAAAAATGTTTTGAAGGCGCTTAATACTTATTTCATAGCTTTGATTCCAAAGGAGGAAAAATCTATGACACCAGACAGATTCAGACCCATAGCTTTATGCAATGTGGTGTAAAACTCCAAAGTAATTGCGAACAGACTCAAGCACCTACTTCCAATGCTTGTGTCTGAGGAGAAAACTGGTTATGTGGAAGGAAGGCAGATTCTAAACAACATAATTCAAGATCACGAGGTGGTTCATTCTTTGAAGAACAATAAGAAAGCAGGGATGATTATACAATTTGACCTAGTGAAAGCTTATGATAGGCTTAACTGGTCATACATAAGGGAAGTACTAATAACATTGACCACAACTCGATAAGATGGATAATGGCCCTGGTTACTACAACTAATTTTCGATCCTGCTTAATGGCTCTCCATCTAGAACCTTTAGGCCTTCAAGAGGCCTCCGATAAGGAGATCCTCTCTCCCCCTTCTTCTTTATTCTTATGATGGAAGGATTAGGCAGAGCCATTAAATCTGCCAACATAGAAGGACAAATCTAGGGTCTCAAACTCACCCAGAATGGGGATGCTTGGACTCATCAACAATTTGTGGATGACAATATGCTGTAGGGTACACCCATATTCAAGGAAGCTAAAGCGTTCAAGCAAATCCTGAATGACTTTGCTATGGCCGCTAGTATGGAGGTAAGCCTCACCAAATCAAAAATTTTCTTTTCTAATACTAACATTGCTATTCAGAGAAACATCTCCAGAGTTCTAGGCTTTCAAAGAGATCAGCTACCATCAAAATATCTGGGAATACCTCTCACAGACAAACCTATGAGCAAGGAAGTTTGGGAGCCAGTGACTAACATATTGCAGGATAAAATCAGGAAATGGACAAGAAGATATTTGAATTGAGCTGGATGACTAGTGCATACAAAGGCTATCCTACAAACTATTCCCACCTTCATGTTCTCAGCTCTTCCTGGTCCAAAAGGAGTTTTGCAACTAATCGGAAATATTCAAAGAGATTTTCTTGGGGGAAAGGGAGAAGAGAAAAAGAAATGGGCTTTGGTGGCTTGGGAAAAGCTATGTAAACCTAAGAACCATGGGGGTCTGGGACTTTAGGACCTTGAAACCCTTAGCAAAGTCCTGGGGGAAAAACTTTGGTGGAGATGGCTAAAGGAGTCGGCAACCCCATGGGCCAAGCTCTCAAAACTGAAGTATGCAAACAATTGGAAAGAAAGGGATCATATTCGAACATATGGACACATTAAAGGCTCCACATTTGGAACAAGGCTTGGGAAAATAGAGCAATAGTTTAGAAGCACAGTTTCTGGGAGATCAGAGATGGAAACCTAGCATGGTTTTGGGAGGATAATTGGCAACAGGAACATAACATGTGTAGAGAAGAATTAGACAATCTTAAGGATGATACTGATAGTAAAGGGTTACGCAGGGTAAGGGATTTCTGGGATCAAACATGATACAAGGATAAATGGAGAACATGGAAGAACCTAGGATACAATGAAGAAAACCCTTTGAAATCCCAAGAAAAAACTCTTGCAAGCATATTGGATTAGAGAAATATATTGACATCTACATTGTCTGACCAACTAAGATGGGGAAGAAACAATGAAGGCAACTTCAACCTCAAAGAACCCAAACAAATTTCCATTGGGCTTGACTTTCCAAACCCTGATAAAATATGGAAGGACCTATGGCAGAACTCACAGTGGATGAAAATTAAACTATTCATATGGTTGGTGCATCACAGAAAAATTCTAACTTGGGAGAATCTTCAGAAAAGAGGTCCTGTTGGTCCATCTAGATGCCAGTTGTGTGGTCTACAAGAAGAAACGATGGATCATCTACTCAACATCTACTCATTCACCTCTACCTTGTGGAATTGGGTAGTCTCAATCTTCAGGCAAACTGATCGGGATGAATCCAACATTACTGGCACTTTAAAGAATTGGCAAAAATATTTCTCAGAAAATGAAATCGTCAACACATAATGGACTCTAATCCCTCGTTTCTTGATTTGGGATGTCTGGAAAACGTATTAATAGGATTTTCAAGGATAGAATTGGTTCAACACATAGCATCATAGACCTGATTAAAAGATAGCTCAAAGAAACTGTAAGCACCTGTCTTAAGAAACCCCCCGAAAACCCTCCTCTAAACAAGGATGCACAAATACTTGTGCATTTGGGTCTCCAGTTGATGATCCCGTAGGGCGCAAGTAAGAACACAAGCTATATAACAGCAGGAAAGGACTTCTTGCAACCTCCTCCAAATGGTTTCCTAAAATTCAATATATATGGAGCCTCTAAAGGAAACCCTGGAGTGGCTACTTATGGCGGAGTCATAAGAGATGAGAAGGGATGCATACAAATTATCTTTCACAGTCATTTGGGAAATTCCACTAACAATATGGAGGAACTCATGGCCCTAGAGCAATGCCTATAAATATTGATTGAGTCCAACTTACACAATTCTATTGTAGAAGTAGACTCTAAACTGATAATTAACTCGGTCAAGAAGATATGAAATGGTACAACACCAGAGAAAGTGTCAAAAGTGGTTATTGCAAGTTTATCAACACATCCAATCTGACCTAAGAGCCTTGAGAACACTCCAATTGTTCACGTTTGTAGAACAACTAACAAATTAGCAGATCGGCTGGTGAACGAAGGAGTACTATGTTCTAAGAGCAATAGAAGATATACTTGGATGAGGATGCCTTTAGGGCAATTGCGTGAGGAGTGCCATAGGTAGGCTATCAAGGATAGGGAGCACTTTTAAAGAAATGAGAACTGAATATAGAAAAGACTAATGAAAATAGCAGGAAGTGGATCAATCACAGGGCATAAGAGAGTGATAAAATGTGGGCAGATTGGAAGGAGGCTAATCGGAGATTCCTCTGAAATCCTTCCTCCTATGAATTTCAAGCGTAAAATTGCATGAACGTTAATCTGCCAAATGGACCCGAAATATTATAAAGTGGTGGCCTATTTAATTTTCAGGTCCGTAAGAAATGGTAAAAAGTGTGCAATTTAACGAGATCTCGTCAGAAATCCTTAATCCCTGGGATTTCTGGTGGAAAGATGCATGAGGAATAATTCCCAAAACGGACCCGAAAAATTAATTTGTGGTGGCTTATAAAGCTTTTGGGTCCGTAAGACATGTTAAAAAGTGGACTTGTTAGAGGGATCGCTTTGGTAATCCCCCATCCAATGGATTTCAGGTAGAGAAAACAATCGACAATTAATTTGTTAGTCGAACCTGAAATATTTTAGAGCGGTGGCTTAGTTTCTTTTCGGGTCTACCAAAAAGGTTAAGGTATGGGTGGAGTTTGGTCCCGAAATCATTCAGGATCGTCAAATCTCCAAGGGCAGGATCATATGGTATTTAAGTTTGAATGTTAATCGAAAAGTAAGGATATTGCATTGTGGCATATTTTTGGGTCTGTGGTTGAGTGGGCTCGCCTTCAAGGGTCGATAAGAAGGTTTTTAATCTGATGGTCCTTTAGGGTGGATTGTTTGGGTTTAGCTTAGACACTGGGCACTCTTCATAGGGAGGATCACCTTGTCCTTGTCTCTTTGAAATTCAGTTCGGGGTTCTACCATCCCAGGTTTATGTTGAAATATCACCGAGCTGGGTTGTACTATATGTATTTTGTTTAGATTAATGGAAGGATTCACACTTATTTGATAAAAAAAAGAAATGTTTTTCCTAACAACACATGGAATAATTAACTGGTAATGAATGTTAAGTAGATTGTTAAAGTTATTTCAAGGTACGGGTCATAAATAAGTGTATTTAAACTTTTTGCAACATACGACATTTGATTTTCCCACCTTTATTAACATTTGGTAAATTTCAATTCTTAAATAAATTATTTGTAATTGAAATAATCTCATAGAAACCAACAAGACAAGTATGTATTAAATTATATTTAGTATTTATGTATGTATAAATGGAATTTATTTTTGAAATAAAGATCTCAATGTAAGTAAAAATAATTTTTTTAGAAAATTAATAACTTAAAATCAATTGTTGACGAGTTCTAACTGGTTTTTTCTATTTTGAATTGACATCTTTTTCTAACTATACATTATTAAATCAATTATTCATATATGCAATCATGTCATATAAGTCAATAAGTCAAGAAACCATTAATTGATTTTTATTTAATTATCATGTAGTTTAATATGAATGTATAAATGTGACATTGTTATTTCTAGAATAAAAAACCATGTAAAGAAAATGAATTTTCTAATAAAACATGGATTAATGAATTCACAATGAGCATTAAGTAGACTATTTAAGTTCATTCAAGAGATGGGCCATAAATGGATGTATTTAAACTTTTTGCACCATATGACATGCTTTTCGCATCAATATTAACATTTTGTAAATTTCTATTCTTAAATAAACTATTTGTACTTAAAATAATCTCATAGAATCCAACAAGACTCAAAGTTATTTATTGAATTTCATTTAGTTATATGTATTCATATAAGATTATAAATGTAATTTGTTTTTGAAATGAAGCTATTAATGTAAGTAAATATATATCTTATACAAAACTAATTAGAATTATTTGATAATAAGCTTTAAGTGGTTTATTCAAACTACATGAAAAATCAAGTGTCATAGATGAATGCCTTTTAATACATATTTAATCTTCAAAATCAATATCTTAATGATAATTTATTTGCATTTATATTAAGTATTTAATAATTAAAGAACACGGGGACTTATATAAATTTCAACTAAAACACAAGTTATGTTTCACATTTATTTCTTACCCATTAAAAATGCTTATCATTTTCTCTTCTTAGTGAAAGTAATGGTTAATCACTGTTTTCCATACAATTTGTTGACACTAAATTTACATCGAGACTATTAGTGGTTTTGACAATGTTGACAAGGAGAGATCAATATCTACACTACCATCAATTGTGCTAACATTTAAAAACCTTTGCCTCCACTACTTACAAGAAGTCACCGCTAAAGTTTCTTATTTACTTCAATTTGTGACAATGTCCATCACAATGGAATGACTTGAATACCCATTTAAGAACTCTCATTTGATGTACTTGGATTTGAGTGGAGGTAGATCAATGGTGCCTAACCTTCTTGAAATACCTAGATAAACAATGTCTAACTTTTATAGTGGATGCCCGCATGCTATGAAGATGAATGATGCACCCCTCATTAGTGCTTCATAAAGACACAAAGGGACTGTAGGAAATTGAGCACAAGAACATTTTACTAAGGTTTTAGTAGACTATTTTCAATTCAATGCAAGAGATGCCTATCATTTTCATTTAGAATAATATCCTCAAATCATCATCATTCAATAAAAAAATCCCCCGTAGGTTGGGGGAAAGGGGGTTAGAGTCACTAGACATAAATTTAAACATCGAGGAATATAGTATGTTATCCATAACTATAATATCTTTATTGGATGTTTGACATACTAATATTATTTAGCTTAAATCAATTTCTTCTAAGAGTTTGATTTCACACTGCTATTGGGTATTGACACTATTGTACATAACAATCCCATGTTTTACCTATTCATCATCTCTAACTGGTTTGAAATTACTAAAATTATTTTAATGCTAAATCAAGTTAATATGGATATTTACAAAGACATGAATGTTGTTTAAGGCCTTGCAATAACAAACTTCCAAATTTAATGAAATATGTGTTATGCGCAGATGCCTTTTAGCACTACGTTCATTTATTATTTGTGTGTGTCCCAAAGAAGATGGTATGTGATGAAGGGATGTTTTGGTAAATAATATTCATGAACTAAGTCTTTGAACAACTAAAGCTCCATAACTCATGAGTGATAGCACCACATATTTCAAAGCACTTCCAAAGAGGCTTCATAAGCCTTTTTATTAATGAGGCCTCTAATTTCTTCAATTTTCCAACATTTCCCTTCAATTTCCTCCTCACATGCAACTTGTGAAATTTCACCTTCCTTTTCTCCTTATTTCCTTTATTTTCATAAATAAAATGCCAATTAATGCCTCTTGCCTTTCCAAAGCCTTTCCTTTTCCAATTTCCTTAGCCATAATAAACTAAATTAACACCCACTCCAGGATATTTTTCCCAACATTCACCTTGGAATACGTCTCCCATGACCATGGTCATATTTTACGTTTATTAACTTTATTACATGGATTTTTTACCAGGGCTATTACAAAACCCTTCCTCTTGGGGAACACCTTCCTCGGTGTTCAATGACACCTACAAACCAGCAAAACCACTAGGAAAAAAAAAAGCCCATACTTCCCATGGAGCTTTATAACACAACCCATTGCAGTATTTACAAAGACCATTGTTTAAAACTTGACAACATACCACTTAGTAGAGATTTATAACACAACTCATTTATGGTATTTATAATAATAAACACATATACTAGCAAATAAAAGGATATGATTCTTGCATTAGCAACAAGGGAATCTAGAGGCTCAAACCTCCACCCTCAAAAGTAGTACCAAGATTCACCTCCTTCCCAGGAATTCCATAATCCACTCCCAAAGTCACATATACATCCAATGTCTAGTACTACAATCCTATGCCACTTGTCCTCTCAGTGAACAGTTATTGGCTCACTGTTCCAAGGCACACTCCCAATGTGCATCTGATTCCATATAGAAATGCTAATGACCAAAACAAATACATCCACTACCTTCCCTTCTCTACGTCACAGTCCCTTGGGAAATCTAGTCACCTCCTTCCATGCAGTCACACACCTTCCAAGTTTCGTGGGCATCCCCTTCTCTGCAACACAGTCCCTCAGGTGACCCCTCCCTTGGTAAGGTTTCCTCACATCGGAAGGTAAAAAAAAAAGGCATATCCCTTCCTCAAAACCATCATACTGGTCATAGTATGTTCATGGAAATAAATGCACTTTTGGGTACCAATACCCCACAATGGCCCTGCTCCTAAATGAATTTCTTCAATTTTCTAATATTTTCCTTCAATTTCCTCCTCACATGCAACCTATGACCTTTCACCTTCCTTTTATCCTAATTTCCTTTATTTTCATAAATAAAATGCCAAATAATGGCTCCTGCCTTTCTGAAGCCTTTTCCTTTGCCTTTGCCAATTTCCTGACCCATAATAAATTAAATTAACAACAACACTAGGATGTTTTGCCAAACATTAAGCTTGGAATACGTGTCCCATGACCATGGTCATATTTTAGCTTTATTAACTTTGTTACATGGACTTTTGACCAGGGCTATTACAAAACCCTTCCCCTTGGGGGAACACCTTCCTCGGTGTTCAATCACACCTAAAAATCAACAAAACCATTGAAAAATAAAAACATACTTCCCGTGGAGCTTTATAACACAACTCGTTGCAGCATTTAAAATGCCCATTGTTGAAAACGTGACAACATACCACTTACTAAAGCTTTATAACACAACTCATTTATGGTATTTACAATAATAAACACATACACACATATGCACATTTTCTCAACCAACAAATAAAAGGATACGATGCCTGCATTAGCAATAAGGGAATGCAAAGGCTCATAGTTACACCATCAAAAGTAGTACCAGGATTCACCTCCTTCCCAGGAATTCCATAATCCACTCCCAAAGTCACATCTACATCTAATGTTTAGCACTACAATCCTGCGCCACTCTTCCTCTCAGTGAATATTTATTGGCTCATTGTTCAAAGGCACACTCCCAATGTGCATCTGATTCCATCTAGCAATGCTAATGACCAAAAAAAATCCATCCCCGACCTTCCCTTATCTGCAACAAGTCCCTTGGGTGATCTAGTCACTACCTTACATATAGTCACACACCTTCCAAGTTTCACGTGAATCCCCTTCTCTGCTACATAGTCCCTTGGGTGACCCCTCCCTTGGTAAGTTTTCCTTAGATCGGAAGGTACAAAAACAAAGGTACATCCCTGCCTTAAAACCATCATACTGGTCATAGTATGCTCATGGTGCCATATATATACACTAATGGGTACAAGTGCTCCACAATGGCCCTACTCCTAAAATATTTACCAACATATTGTTACATGTTCCAATTCCTTTTGACATTGTTAATTCCTTGGTAGCCAATTCCAACCACCCAAACCAGGCATCTTTTCATGCTTTCCTGTACCAAGCACGTAATTTCCATTAGACTCAAGATGAATTGAAATAAATCCAAATAATACCTCATTGGTAGCTCATCAACGAGGTACAATTGAATTTTTTCTTACTTCCTGTCACAACAAGACAAATTAACTCTTTGATCAAATCATTATGTACAAACATATCAAATTCGGTTAGCTCGAAACACAACCATCATAGATCAAAATCATGAATCACATGCAATCATCATAAACCATAATCATATATCACATCTAACAATGATAAATTAGAATCATAGATCACATGCATAATAAAAACGAAATAAAGTATTGATACTAATCCTTTTATTGGTCCTTCTCTTCTAGCTTTATCCTTTGTTTATTTCATACACACACCAAATTGGTTGCCATACCCATCAAACACCTAGTGAATTTTTATTTTCTTCAATCACATACACATACACAATGTGCATCACAACACATACATCTACACACAACGTATGACACCACACGATGCATACACGTACACTTGATATACATCACGATACACACACCTACACCCAATGTACAAAAAAACACAATACATACTCCTACATTCAGCGTACAACACAATACACATAGTAAAACACAAAAAATACACATATTACGATGCCACAACTACACCATACACATACTAGTACCGCATGTACACAACACATCATGTACAACGTGCACACAATACCACATATACAACATGTACATAATACTACTTGTACACAACATCGCCTACACAACGTGTACACAACATCGCATGTACATGGCACCATCTTCACAACATGTACGCAACACCACATGTACACTACACCACCTATACAATGTGTACACAATACCACATGTATGACATGTACAAGAAACCAAATGTACACATTGCCACATGCATGACATGTGCTCAACAACACCTGCACAGAACACCACATGTACAACATGTACACAACACCACATGTACAATCATATACACAACACCATATGTACATAACACCATGTGTACAACATGCACATAACACCATATGTACATAGCATTGCATAAAAAACATCTACATAGCACCATATGTAGACAACATCACATATCTAACATGCACACAACACCATATGCACACAACACTGCATATCCATCATGTTTATGGTACAATATGCACACAACACCATATATACATTGGGCACACAACATCATAGGTACAATCATTGAATATACAATATGAACAACATATACACAATAGTAGCACTGCACATCCAAAACCACATCGTCTCTACCAAGAAACCTTGCTTCCAATGTCTCTCTACCATCCATGCTTACCCTAACATGCTGTGGATCACGTTGTTTTCATTCCATTGGTGTATCTCTCATCATTACCTATTCATAATGTAAACATAGGCATAGTATAAGCACATAATTTCAACTCATATCCAAATGATACTGACCTCATAAATTTTTCGAGGCTACTCTTCCCACTTGATTCCTCATCAGGCTAGGAACCTCTTTCATGACATTCACTTGCATATGCAATCATTCCTCCACAAGAATGATCCTTGACAACCTTGTCAGACAATGACATAGATACATACATACATATAAACATTGGCATAAAGAAATCATGATCCATGATGACCCTATCAGACATAACATACATACATACATACATACATACATACATACGTACATACATACATACCTACATACATACATACATACATACATGTATACATATATAGACATAAACACGATCATGATCACAACCTAATTACCAGATACCATAAGATCAAGGTTAAGAGAACTCCCTTTATTTGTGCACAACATGCACAACATTGAGAAAAATCATTCCCAACATAGCCAAGGCATCTGATGCCTCAGATCCATTTACTTCACCTTTCCTATTACCTTTCTCATGACTAGTCTACCATTGCCCATTTACCCCAATGGACCCAACCAATCCAACTATTTTTCCTAATCTTGAGTTCATTTTCCCTTATACATGCACCGAGCTTCATCTAAGTCTCACATTACATTTTGGACTTCATTAAAATCTCCCCAAGCTCCACTAACTTCCCTCTTTCCCAACCAAATCCCAAGACCCTTAAAACATAAAAGGAAAGAACAAGAAAGCCAACAAGAAGAAAACCATGAAAACCAATAGCAATACGAAATCACAAACAAAGTGGAAAGGCCTTGCACCAGACAAAAAAAAAACCCATATATCAATCTCAAACAAATCACAAAATACTGAAGGAACAAAACTCCCAACAGACACCATGAATCAACCCCATGGGTTCCCAATGCCTCCAAGGGAAATTCAACCTGAGCCTTCTTCAAGATTTCATGGCAGTATCTTTTTCCATGCAATCCTTGCATCATACTTCCATAAACACATCACCCAACACACCAAACTATAACTGAAATCGTACATATATCATCTCTCAAGGGACTCCACTCCCTTGACAAATCTAGCCATAACTGAAAACCATCATAATATATCTATCAAATACATGTTTATGAATATAACATATATCCAAATAATATAACACAAAATCTAGGTTAATAAGACTTATTGTGTTCAAAGCATTCATTCATTTTGAATTGGTTTCCAAACAAAGCCAAAGGAATTCTCACTCCATTCATTTATTTTACCTTTACCTTGCTACAACTGAGTCTTACTATGTACTGTCACATCACCCAATGGATAGTTATATAAACAAATCAACTATTACCTTGTCATGCTAATACCAAGCATGTTTCCCTGCAGTTGTTCACACATGTTGTTACACTGAAATTTGTCACCCTGACTATCTGCAGTTTATGTGGCCTCATCAATAGCCACATTGTCCTCTTTGTCAAGCCCCATACCTCTGCTCTTCATGTCAAAACTTCAAAGAGAGAGAAAGTCACTTGAAAACATGTTTATCTCTGGGTACGCAGGTTCTCTCTACCTTGCCTGCGTGTACGCACTCCAAACACATTAGACCTGCGTAGTAATACGCTCTGTAAGCTAAAGCTTGGGTGCGTACCCCTGTAAAGGTCAAAAGGCGCGAGTTTCATCTTTAAAAAGTTACTTGTGGTCACTTCTAGAAGAGTGTTTGACGTGTATTGAGCGCCTCCAGATGGTTCATGCATCCCTATGATAGAGGAACTTATCCCATCAAGAGAGGAGCTACCCCATCCAAAAGGGAGTAATTGATGTTGGAACTGAATAACCTCCTCTAGAATACTATAAATACAGGCATTGGTCCAGAGGAGGGGAGGTTGAAAGCTGAACATTCTAAAGGGTAAATGCTGCTGGAATTAGGACTTCCGTTGTTGACTTGTGAGGAGAGATCACTATCCTTCCTTGTTGCCATAGTGGGAGTGGGTGAGCTTGTCAAAGTAGAGGAAATCTCTTGCTGGACCCTGGGAGGAGCTTGCACAACACCAAGGCTCAGGTTGTAATGGTTCCTTTGATTAATTAATACAAATAAGTCCATTCTTCTCAATGATTTGTTAATGAATTATTTCATGTATTCCTTGGTCAATATGATAGATATGCTTTATTTTATGATGAATATTTAGATGCTATGTAATCGTTTGCTTTGTTAGTGTATGCAGGTCTGAAAGTGAAGGAGGAGCTCATCTGGATCAGCAAGGCTGGACTGCTACAACAAGCGTTGGACCTAAGGTAAGATCGAAAACATTTGAATTCTTGTAGAATGATGTGTATCTAGAGAAGGATAGCTCTTGTTTGGTTTGTTTGTCACTAGAGAGTCTTAGACTCCTAGGGAGGTTAGATTTGTCCGCAAATATAACTCGTTCCTCATGACACATGTCAATCACATGTTCCAAGGATCAAAAAATCATGTCTCTTGATTGAAATCAGCCTTTTCAAAGACTAACAACCATGTCATAATCAACTAACATTCATTACTCATACTACTACAACTAGCACCTACTTACACTCAAGCACATACCAGTTGTATCAACACATATGTGTTAGTATATCCGTCTTAAAAAAAGATCATTCCTTCATGCAATCTTATATACACATACTCATATGATGCAAGTAATCAAACATTCATACAATAGATAAATGATGTAATAGACGCCAAACACTCAAACACCAATAAACGACATAATTAAACATTCAAACACCGAATAGACGACATAAGCAAAATCATACCTTAATGTATCTCAGGGGAGGCTATCTTGTATGCACAATCAATATAGATTAACATGATATAACTTCACAACATATCAAGTCAAACATAAATAAGGTCATGGTGTCCTTAACAATAAATAACAAGCATGTTCACATCATAAACTCATAAACACTTGTCATTCATGCATAACAATCACATATGCACAATTAGTCTAGATTAGTACAACACAATATGAAAAATATGTCGGATCATACCTAAGTATCATAACCCTAATCATATGTGTATGCCAATCCAAATTAGCATGATACATATAAAATAAAGATCTTAGTTGCAATGACCATAAAAATCATGCATATGATCACAATGCAGATAACAACAAGTTACTATCCTTCCTGACTAATTGACGCATGTACATATGATCACTTTTATCAAATTTCATTTATCATACATGTAGCCATAACAACAATAGAATGAAAAACATATAAGTAACCCTAATGCTTGTAATAACCATTAACCACATACTTGCATGCCAAACATACAAACCTATATGATGATCTACTCTTACCTTGAGGTCCAATGTTGCAGCCTCGCTTTGATGATCTACATCTCCTACTCTATCTTAGCCAACACATTTGCATCATAACAACCAACAACATCATGATGACACAAACTGCATACAATGACCTCACAATGCATCTATGACCTGCTATACATGCATAACTATAACCATGACAATGTTATCCAAACTTAAACAGGAACACAAGAAAATACAGATATAACTATAAATACATAAATGCAATGGAAATAACACTTCATTTCATTACTATCAAAGAACTAAAATATGCTTACAAACATAATGGAAATAAACTAGCTCAGGCGATGGTAGCTTATCTTTGAGAAGAGACGTGGGGGCTACACGTCTCAAAAATGTGTTACAATGAGGCTAAAGGGCCTTTTTATTACTGAACAACAAGGGAAAACCCTAAACAACCAAAACTCTAACCCCAAGAGATGCAACACCAAGAGTTTGTGGGCCCCGTTGGGGTTAGTTGGGCAACCAACTTCCCAAGGTCATAACTTGGTAATATTATCTATGTTTGGAACATACAATACCTCGTTGGAAATATCTCTTCGAGTACTATAGGATTTGTTGTAGGCCACTACCTATGGATATGTTCTTGTTGCAGACATCAAAAAGGTGTTGTTTAGGGGGTCAAAACTGCTCTGCAAGTTCAGGACTTGAAAAATTGCTAAAAATAGTAAATGCTATTATAAACAGGTAATCTACTGAAACTGACTGGAGGTCTAGGTGGAATAGGTGGGTCACCACCAATATCCACTTCGATCAGCCCTCCCTCCTTAGGAAGAAATGGTCCCAATTATGTGTAAAGTTTCCATCAGGTGTGGAAATTTAAGTTGAACTTGGTACCTAGTACACTACTTTCCCTAGTGAAGGACTTGTCTTGCTTTGTCAACTTGATATAGTTGGATCCTCTATTGGCAAGTGTTATTGATCTGTGTGTCCATGATCCGATCAGTTGTGGCCTATTCCATGTAACCTGGGTTTAACTCTATTGGTGTGAGTTTTTTTGCAATGTTGGATGTATCCACTAATGGAGAAAATTATGGCCAAAGACGGTCCACATTTAACACTAAGTGCACGCTAAGGAGTAGTGGAATGCTGAGATTGAAAGAATTGTCCCCTAAATCCTTAGTGATGGTGTACGACTCATATCAGAGCGGTCGAAGCTTACAGTGGGGCCCAACGAGCTGCTCTTTTTGCCAACGTGGCCAAACTTTGTTGCCCACTTGAAACTTGTGTGGCACTTGATGTTGATCATGTCGTTGCTTGTAGTTAGCATTGGCTTTGTCCAGTATGTCATGGACCTACTGGAGGATGTGTTGGATAGGCTCAATGAAGTTGTTAACCCTGTCAGCTTCGTAGTAGACATGGGTTGAAGCTACTTGAGTAGCTACAATTATTATGACCACATCAATGGGACATAGTGGTTGGAATCCCAACCCCACCTATAAGGGGTTGTGGCTAGTTGAGCTATGGAGAGATTTGTTATATTTGTGTTGGACATAGGGGAGTCTTTCGTTGCATGTGTGTGGATGCTTTGAGTTGTACATGTGCATAATGTGTACAATCATCTTGTTGATGACCTTTGTTTGGCCATTATTTTGGGGGTGGAAAGTCATGGACTTAGTGAGCTTGGTATCTAGCATCAACTAAAGACTTAACCAAAATGTACTTAGGAACATGTTGTCCTGATAGGAGATAATGGACTGTGGGATCCCAAAGTGTATCCATACTCGTTCAAAGAAGAGTTTAGCAGTGGCTTCTATTGTGATACTCTTCTTGTAGGCCGCTAGAATGGCCATCTAAGAGAATCTCTCGATGACCATGAAAACACTATTGTTGCCATGCTTAGTAGAAGGAAGGCCCGACATGTAATCCATGGAGATGGATTCCCAAGGTTGAATAGGAGTAGGTACATGAGTATATAGGCCTTGATTCTTGATGGTTGGTTTGGAAATGGTGCAAGAAGTGAAGGATCTGATGTACTTCCCAACATCCTCTTGAAGGTTTGGTCAATAAAAATACTTTTGCAACACTGCCATTGTTTTCTCTACTCCGAAGTGTCTAGCGACCTAATTGTAGTGCGTCTCCCAAATCATCTTAGCATGCTCCCTTGAAGGAACAAATAGCTGTCCAAGGTGACATAACAATGTATCCTGGAGGTGAAAATTTGGAACTTTATTGCCTTCTAGGAGCGTCTAGTATGTATTACCAAATACTGGATCGCCCTTGTATAAATGTGGCGACCTTGAAGTCTCATGCCCACAAGAGTTGAGCAAATTGGTCAACACCATTATCGACGGTTGGATGAGGCAATTTGCAACATTATTGGTGTTGTACTTCTTGTACTTAATGTTCGAATGGAACTGTTGTAGGTATGTGGACCATTTTTTATGGTGATCATTCTGCAACTTCCCCTGTGTCTGTATGAACTGCAGGGGTCGATGGTTTATGTGGATGATCATTTCCTTCCCTAGAATGTAATGCTTCCATTGTTTGCATGCCTGCAAAATGGAATAATTCTCTTTGTCATAGGTGGTATACTTTCAGACTGTGTCTAAAAATGTCTCACTATGATATGCCATTGGATTACCCACTAAGTAAGAACTTCACCAATAACATAGTCAGAGGCATCTATCTCAATCTCAAATGGTTGTTGTAGGTCTGGTAATGTGAGAACTGGTGTAGAGCAGAGGCGATGCTTTAACTTGGGAAGTGCCTTTTGTTGGTATTTAACCAAAACTAAATTCTCTTTCGCTCCACCCTTGGTGCCTTGACTCAAAGGCCAAGTGATATGATAGAACCCCAACATGAACCTGTGGTAGAAATTACCAAGACCCAAAAGGATGCAGAGCTCCATTAGAGTGGTTAGTGCTAGCCAATCTCGAATGACTTGTATCTTGGCTGGGTCCACATGCACACCCATCTCATTAATGATGTACCCTAGATATTGAATCTGGGTCATACCAAAAGTTCATTTCTCCATATTGGAACACAACTTGTGTTGTTGCAGAGTTTGGAGGACCTATCAAATATGGCGTAGGTTCTCTTCCCAACTCTAGCTGAAGATTAGGATTTCATCCAAATACACCACCAAAAATGAGTTGGTGAAGGGTCAAAATATGTCATCCATTAGCCTTATGAAGTATGTAGGGGCATTCGTCAACTTGAAAGGCATGACCAACCATTCGAAAATGCACTTCTTATATTTGAAGGTAGTCTCCCACACATCAGAGGGTTCTATTGGTACCTAGTGATGCTTGGACTTCGAGTCAATCTTGTTGAAATATTTGGCCACCTTGAGTTGGTCCAGAAGGTCATCAATCCGTGGGATTGGATACCTATTCCATACAGTGATCTTGTTCAACACCCGATAGTTAATACAGAGTCTCCAGATCCCAACCTTCTTCTATACCAAAATAATAAAGCTCCCAAAGGGTGATGAACTTGGATAGATGTGCCCTTTCTGCAAAAGATCCTGAATCTACCTATTAATTTCATCGTTCTCCAAAATAGAGCATCAATATATTGATCCATTGGAAAACAATGCACGTGGGGTCAGATCAATGGAGTGCTTAACCCGACAGTGTAGAGGTACCCCTATGAGTGAGGTGAAGTTGTCCCTATACTCCTCCATAACCTTTTCCATATGTTTTTTCCATGCGGAGGAGCCATGTATGGAGGTTGTGGCCACAATATTATTCTTTCCATGAGGGTGAATCATAAGGAAAACATAGTTTCCAGTATGGGAAATGATCTTACTACATTTTTTCATGGTCATCAAAGGGATGGTGGTAGGCGAGGCTATGTCTAGTATCCTGTACAACTTGTTATCCAAGATAATAATAACAGTGCAGGGTGTAGACTCATATACAACATGTCGTTTTCAAAACTATGGTTGTCCTAATAATAAATCACAAAATTTGAGAGGAGAAACATCACATAGCACTTGATTTGAGAAGGAATTGATGTTGTAGGGAAGGCAACACTGCTAGCTAACGCGAAGATCTTTCCCTTTGTGAAGCCACTCGATGGTGTACGATTGTGGGTGTGTTATGGTCAGTAGGCCTATATGCTTCATGACCTATGTTGAAATGAGGTTCTTTTGACTCTCGATGTCGATAATGAACTGCAGTGGAGAACCCTTCACACACATCTAGGACTATAAGAGGTGCTCCCCCTCCTCTGGATCTTCGGGCTCATTCTTATGGATCTTGGTGGTAGCAATGGTGGCACTGGGATCTGTGTCAATAATATGCTTCCCTTTTTCATTCCCCTTGTTGTTTTTTGACTCAGAGATGGAACATGCATCAAATTCGAAAGCCTTCAGCTAGGCCACCAGTGATTTCTTGGCCCGACACTCACTTGTGTTGTGAGTGGGGCTCTTATGGAACTCACACCATTTCCCCATGTCCTTATTTATCTTCATGGTGTTGTTCTTTTCTTGCAGCTTTGACAGGTTGTCTTGGGTCACCCTACCTTGGCTTTTTCCTTTGTTCTGTGGCTTGGGTGCACCTTTCCCTTGCTTCGGATTCATAAATCCAAAGTCTCACTTCTTTTATTTAAATTTATGCTCAATCTTAACAATGTATCGATAGGAAGTGCCGAGTGAGGAGATGTCCAAGAATTCCATCTCATCCTGAATGTACTTTTGTAGATAGGTGCTCAACTTGAGTCCCAAATTCCACTCAGAATCCTTGATACCCAACTTTGTGTGAAGGGTATGAAAAATATTTGTGAACTATGGCACATCTTGGTCCCTTCCCTGTCGTAGCATGGTCCACTTTATGTATTTATCTTCATGGCTCTTGATAGGTTAATACTACTGCTTCATGGCATCTTGGAAATAATTCAAAGTGGGTGTGGCTGAGAATAGTGAGGGTTCACTCTCATCCCTCTTCTTGCAGTAGGTTTCCCACCAATCCTTGATGTGGGGGGTAACTTTGAGGAGTGTAAAAGTAAACTTTTTCAGGTTGGAAAAGTCATGAATCGAGAAATATCCTTCTATCATATTTAACAATTTATCTACAACATCTCCATCTATCTGACCTTCAAATATCGGGATGTCAATTTCACTTGTACCTTAAAGGGGGTGGCGCTCCTAGAGTGGCTGCCAGAAGAAGATGTGTCGCTTACGGGTAGCTGCTAAAGGATCTAGGAAAAGTTGTCCATCATCGTGCTCCTTTGTCACTTGAGGGCTTACTCGAGAAATATTTTGAAATAATCTCCTTCTCCCTCATCTTTCTTTTCTTCCCCCATTGGAGGCCGTAAGGGTTTGCAAGGCTAGTCTTGTAAGGGTTCAACTAGTTTGAGCCCTAACTCCGTATACTTCGACCTCATTGGGGACATGCAAAGAAAAATAGAGAAATAGAAGACCGCTATGATACCATTGATTTGAAATTAAATAGGAACGCAACAAAATATAGATATAAGTATAAATATAGAGATGAAACAGAATAACACTTCATTTCATTAATATCAAAGAACTAAAATATGCTTACAAATATAATGGAAATAAACTAGCTCGAGCGATGGTAACTTATCTCTAAGAAGAGATGTGGTGGCTATATGCCTCTGAACTATGTTACAATGAGTCTCAAGGGAATTTTTATTATTGAACAAGGGAAAACCATAAACAACCAAAACCCTAACCCCAGGAGATGTAACACTAAGAGTTTTTGGGCCCTGTTGCGATTAGTTGGGTAGCCAACTTCCCAGGGTCATAACTTTGTCATATTATCTCTGTTGGCGTGTACAATACCTCTTTGGAAATATCTCTTTGAGTACTACAAGATTTTATGTAGGCACTTACCTACTATTAAGGGTCTGCTGCGAACCTGAAAAAAACACTATTTAGGGGGTCAAAATTGCTTCAAAAAACTGCTAAAAATAGTAAATGCTGCTATAAACAAGGAAACTAATGAAACCAACTGGAGGTCTAGGTGGAATAAGTGGGTGGCCACCAATATCCACCTGGATCAAAATGCATGCATGACAACATATAGTCACTAACATGCATAACAAATGCATATAAAATTGACATATATTCATGAAGAATGCATCCTGACAACTACATCATCAACTTTACATGACAACACAATTGCAAGAATACCAATCAACATGCATACATAAGAAAAAATCTACAACCTTCATCCATGAATGACAAACACATTTCGCCCATCCAGTCCAAGTGTTGAACCATGCTCTAATACTGCTCTATAATTCCCTCCTCCCACATTTAACCAAGTTAACCAATCTACTAGAGTAAACATGTGACGAAGAGTTACTATGATATTATTCAACTTCCTAAGTGTAGTTAAGGAAGTGGAACCAACGAACAAACACTTTGTAGACCTCCTTCAAGTGCTATAGGATCCCTAAGAGCTAATCCACCACTCCAGGTGCCCAACCCCTGAGTTAACCAATCCTATCACTAAAATAAACACCCAATCACTCCCATGAAAAGGCCTCCATGTGACTGAAACCTTATAATCGCTCCTAGAAGCCTGCAAGGGAGAGACTGTAGTCCTTTTCAACTAGTTCTATGCTAGAGACTATGCGATTTAAGCCACTTTTTCAGGGCTCGTCTCCATACCAATGCACACAAATTTATGAGATTTTCCAAGACAATAAATGACACCAAGGCAAGGTCTCTAGTACAAAACTCGATAAAGGAATTGACCTAACCAAGCCTAACCATGATAGACATTTCATCAAACATATCATGAATATGAAATCTACAGGTCGTAAATACACATCTAAACATAGGGGTCTAATACTTATCATAAAATCACCAAGAATGTCTAGTGCCTTCTCATAATAGTTGCAATAACATCTATTAAGTCATATATTCATCATTCATTCATTTACTAATCAAAACATGATGATATCCATAACCAAAGTATTTTATATACCATGCTTATAACTAGCATGTAACCAACAAAATAACAAGGATATCATAACCATAAAAGCCACATATTAACAAGTACATTTGCACATAGAGTAAAAGAGGAAAATATCTCTTATTATCATATGCAAAACCAAACCAAGCCAGGGACTTCCACATGCCACCCAACCATGGATTAGGTATAACAAAATATTTCTTTTAGTCAATCACCCCCGTGCCATATTCAAAGCATGAATTTGGGACACACAACAAAACCAATGAAGGCTTCCTCAAGCTTTACTGCAATCCCAGCCAGATCACTAGGCCCTAAACAAGCATGTATGCCCCCATATCTTTCCACCTATGCTATGAGGAATTTGCATATCTCCTAGTCTCTAGGATTTACTACATATCTTGATGTTCGCTAGTCGAGGATTCCTAGGACTAATCGAGACTCCACCCTCCATAATTTACCCTTTATCCCACCATTGACCAGTTGAGGATTGCCAGGCCTGATCTAGGGCACACACATCTAGGCTTTACCGTATATCCCTCCATTCACTGGTCGAGGATTCCTATACCCACTGAGGTACAAAAAATCTAGCTTTACAACAATCCCACCTTCTCCAGTCCAGAGATTCCTAGGCTTTGTGCTCTTCTTCAGAGACCACCTCACTCAGTTTTGAAACCATCTAGGAATCCAACTTAACCAAACAAATGAGGCCCCATCATACCATGGCTATCCAAAAATGGAAATACAAGGATGAAAATCATTGTCACACTTGACAAAACCCATGGTAATGACAACAAGAGAACCAAATGCACACAGGAATGTGCCATGCATGCCAAATATAGCAAGGAAATCAAACAGCCAAATCGATACCTGGAAGTAATCATGTTGTAGCAGCTTGATCTTGTTCCTTCTTACTTGACGTTTACTTCTCTTTTCCTTCTTTTTCCTTCCTTTTCTTTCCTTGATCCGATGCTAGAGTGCTCCAAGAATTATCCATGTGTGTGTGAGAGAGATAATAGAGAGAGAGCACCAAAACTGAACTGAAAAAATGTTACAAACTGATCCTTAGAAGCCTTTTTATTAATGAGGCCTCTAATTTCTTCAATTTTCCATTATTTTCCTTCAATTTTCTCCTCACATGCAACCTGTGACCTTTCACCTTCCTTTTCTCCTAATTTCTTTTATTTTCATAAAAAAATGCCAATTAATGCCTTTTTCCTTTCCAAATCCTTTGCCTTTGCCAATTTCCTTAGCCATAATAAACCAAATGAACAACCACAAAAGGATATTTTCCCCAACATTCAGCTTTGAATATATGTCCCATGACCATGGTCTTATTTTACATTTATTAAATGCATTACATTATTTTTTGACCAGGATCATTACATGAATATGATACTTGTTTGAAAAGATTGAGTGATTTATTGCAATCTAAACCCCCTGGGAAATAATTATGGGGAGGGAGCGAAATGGGAAAATGTTAGGATTTGAATTCCAATCCACCAAGTGCCTTTCAAATCATGACCATACCATGGGATAGAATGACAAAGAGAAGCTCCACACAATTCCTAGACCTTATAAAAAAATGGGCATTCCATAAATAAATGAAGAACATTCTACCCATTTTTTCGACAAAGATGGCACCATCCAAGACCCACCATAAAACTCCTTTGGAGAACATCCTAGGTGGGGAATCCATTCATAATTGAGCACTACATGAATTCTTTCTATTTTGGATGACATTTTCCCCTCTACATATCTTTCTACCACTAATTCTCTTCTAAATTAAAACGATAAACAATTAGAGAAATAAAGCCCAATTTTGGAATATATATGCTAGCAAGGGAAATGTGCCAAACCAATTCATGTGGCCTATCCATGATTCAAATATGAATTTCTTTGATGGATTGAATGTGATTATTCCAAGAGGTTTGGTCTTCATCCTCAATACCCAAATCATCCATCAATAACCATCCTTAGTGACACAAAGAGGAATGGTTTGGGTTAGCAAGATGCGGCAACAGGTGGAAACCACATTCATGGAGCCACCCAATTAGAGGGGGAAATGACCAACATCTCATGTCATAACCTAACTAGGAATACTAACTCAAACGTAACTTATCACCATTGCCAATATACCAAGCAAGCCCTATTTTGGTGATGTCAAAGGTATTTAGGACAACCCACCATATTATGGATATGTTGGATCGAGGTTTTATCAAAATACCAAGCCAATATTCCAAGGAATAAGGTGTGCTATATTTTTCAATTACCACAAAGGTCCACGAGCTATTAGTGTATAACAACCCCAACCACATTTCGTAGCCAAATATTTAGAGAACATAAATAGATTTTTAAGGCCTCACTCAACCAGCTATTTAGGCTTGGAAATCACCTCCCATTTAACATACAACAATATTGTTATTTGGCTCTTCCTAGACCAAAAAAAATACAAACAAAGTTTCTTGATCTTTTCCAATGTGCACTTAGGGATCCAAGCCAATGAAGCCTAATAGACCCAAATAACCTCCAATACATATTTAATAAGCACTAGATGACCCAATGTAGAGATAGATCTATGGCCCCAATGGTTCAGATTACTTTCCACGTTTTCCATAAGCCAACCTTGGTCTTCCTTGACATAACAATTTGCCTTAAGATAAGACAAAATACTTCAACCCAAAATCAATCGTCCTGGTAGGATACATGAGCATACTAGATAAATGTTGCAACTCCAACTGGAAAATATTTTGATATGAAATAGAGGATTTATGAACTTTGATGTACATGAATATGGGTCACCTAAAGAGAGATAATATATCAACTAACATCAAGGATTAATGCACTTCCCCACTGCATAAAATGAGGATATCATGCACGAAAAGAAAATGAGTTATAGCACAAGTCATGGAAATAAAAACACCCTTGAAATACCTTCTCCTCTTAGCATCATTAATGAGATGACTCAGACCTTCCACCAATAAAAGAAAATGGAGAGGCAATAATGGGAAACCCTGTCTTAGACCCCATTGAGCCTTGAAAAAGGGAGAGGCAACACCATTTATTAGAATAACAAATGATACATTATGAGTACAGGACATAACCAAGTTAACAAATTCAAGACCAAATCCCAAATGAATGAGGAGAAGCCTGATATAAATCCAAATTACCTTCTCGTAATCTTTGGATAAGTCAATTTTTTTAATGGATCCATTTAAATTTTGAGTTTTGAGGTTGTGCAGGCCTTCGTGAGCCTCACCAATGGCCTCATTAATTTGATAACCTCCAAATAAAGTGAATTTATTAGGTGAAATATATCTTGAGAGGGTAGGCTTTAGTCTGAGAGAAATAAGTTTGAAAATCACTTTATAGATATCATTCCAAAGGTAAATAGGCCAAGAGTTAGAGAAAGAGGAGGAATGATTATATTTTGGGATAAAGGGAAATGAATGTAGAGTTAAAAGTTGGGAGTATTCAACCCTCCTATGATACTCATCAATGACCACCATAATATCGTAACCCAGGAAATCCAATAGTTGAAGAAAAATTCTTGCGCCCCAACCATCAGAGCTAGTATTTTTGTCCCTTTGAAAACTATGTAAAATATATTTAAGAACATCCATAGAGACATCCTCCATAAGATAATTTCTCTACTCTTCATCTATGATATGTGGGAATAGCATAACAATCCAAAACAAAATTGTAATAGATATGACCTGAGGAGCTTTGAATGGATCCTCAAATAACTATTTGTCCATGTTTGCAAACCATCAAAAGAAGATACCATAGGTTCTTGGTCATATTGAAGGCTCTAGATTTTATTCATTATTTTCCTACCCTTTGCAAATGCCTAGAATAAATTTTTGTTTTCATCCGCACTCTTGAGCCATATAGATCTATGATGAGCCTTGGTATTGCACCGAGGATGTTGCAACTTCCAAGGCTTCTCAACTTAAATTATCAACCCACGATTATACAAACTTAGAGGTGACAATGCTATATGCACAACAATTTAGGTTCTACTCATGTCACCCTTAGTGATTAGATCATATTTAGGAATTCATAGACCACTCCTTCAACTAAATACAAATAACATTTATTATGAGAGCATATCATGATTTCAAGGAGATGAACATGATTCTAACTATAGAAATGAAAATGGTAATCATTAAATGTAAATGCAAATTGAAATTACATGAAAGGAAGAGGATAGTTTAGTTGTAGAATTAAGCAATGCGACTCTAGTTGCACACTTAATCAAATAAGTAGCCTACTTTCATGAATCATTTATCTATGTTGGGATGGGGTCCCCTGGGTTAATTTGGGGTTAAGATAACCCAAAATTTGGTACAATTGTGTAAATAATCTAATGTCTCTGTGATTTGTGGATGCAGATTGCGTAGATGAATAGGAGTCAAAGGGGCTTAGCCCCTTGTTTTGGATAAGTTTTGAGTCAGTTTTGAGATTCAGCAATGGTCCTTGGACCATGGAATTTTATGAAAAAGAATATAAATATGTGTGTCTTAGAGAGTCTAAGGGAGTAGAGTAAAAGAGGGTAAGATCGAAGAGAAAATGGCTCAGGAAGGCGTAGAAGAAGAAAGGATCTACAGCTGAGTGCACAATGACTTAGGAAGAGTCCGCAACTGAGTGCACAGACCCCTAGAGTTGTGTGTGTAGGGAAGGTTTAGTATGTAATTCTTGAATTGAAGATCAATAAAGACAATTATCCAAAGAGTTCCTGAGTATTTATGTTATCTCCGTTAAATGTTATATGCTACTGATAAATGACATGTCTTATGAATTATTGTTAAATTCTACGCGATTATCTTGAATCTATCTTAAATAATGTACATAATAAATTTTTAAATACTTTCATGAAGACTCTGGTGATCCTCTTATGTTTATTAATGGCTAAGAAGATCTGCATGAACACCAATTTAGGATTAATTTATGATGCATGTAAGTAGTTAAATTGACTGTTAAAGATCTGCAAGGACTGATCGTAGACCTTTGCAAAGGTCTAAAGGATGCTTTAACAAAGTTGTAGTAACATTCCCTAAGATTTCATCGATCTATGCGAAGGAAAATGCAAGGCACTGGAAGGCATCACACTAGTCTCTGGATGTAAAAAAATGGTTCTTGCATCCCCCCATACTGCTTCAAGTGAGGTTGCAGCCTACACTACGTGAGTTGTTGCCGAAACGACCAGTAGTGTAGGGTTTTGTTGGCTGGAAAAACTAACTCTGAACCTAGTGTTGTACTTGTGGATAAATTGTGCTTAAGGCATTAATGTTTTGAATTACTGTCACTTATTTGTCACTTTATTTTTTGTTGTATTCTCAAATGAAGGACCTGGAAAACTTGGTCTTTAACCCTTAATACAAATGTGACTAGAAAATCTCAGAATTCCATTTGTTGATTGATATAAATGATGAATGAAGAAAGCTTGAAGGGGAATTTTAAGATAATATGTTGCTTAACAGAGAACCTACTATCCGTCATTTAGAACAATTATGAAAATGCAAACTGAATCATAGACAACATGCTGCTTGACACATAAACTATTATCTGCGGCCCTTGGATCAGTTAAAGATAATATGATGCCTTACACAAAAACTATTATCTATAACTTAGAAAGGAAGATGAAAATTTCAAGTATAGGAGCGCTCTTTTAAGGGATTTTATCTTTATCTACATAAGCAAATAAAGGCCTGTAGCTTCATTACTATACTTGAAAGAAGAAAACATAAGATGACACATGGCAGAGAAGTTACAAAATTATACCCAACAATTCATGGAAACTTCTGATTCTTTCATTAATCAACAAATATACCAGGAATAGAGTGACTTAGCCTCGAGGTTCTCCAAAATTCCAACCCCTTCTTTGTAAGTTTTCCTCCTTTTATACATTTGTGAAATAGTTGTTGATCTTTGAAACTATCAAACTACTAAAATTGTTTCTCTAACTATCTAAAGTAAGAATTATTACAAAATATTACACAAAGGTTAAGGACATCTCAAAGAACATAAAATAACGGAAAACAACTGAACATAGAAGATGACGATGACTGTTGGCTTTTTGGCTCTGTTAATCAGCTCTTGAGTTCTTCTGTAGATGCTTTAATAATGATTAATCCAATTTAACCATAATAAACAGTGTTTGACTTGTGTAAACCCGGGCTTACACATGTATCAGGCACATTTCAATTGACCAAAACACCAAGAAACTCGACCAATTTCCTTTTCTTCAGATTTGGATTTAACACTGGTTTTCCCTTTATACAATGAAATTAATGCAAACCTTTGGTTTACCACAAAACTCAAAAAGAATAAAATTTGTTGCATAAACCCATTGGTTCCGCCTTTTCAGTGCTCCATTGACTTCCCATTGCAATCACAATCAGCCCTTTCAAATGATATATCAATAGAAAGCTTAACAATATGCAATATCACGGATGCATCGGAAGTATTAAACATAATGTATAAAATATCGGATCTAGAACCTTCATCGCAAATCGCAATTGGCACGGCCCATATACATGTACATGAAGCGCTTTGCGATACGGCGGACCCACCCAGACTTTTAAACATAATGCATATATTTTTAGGTCCGTCTTTACCATCGCTCATCGTAATCGGCAAGTGTTATGTGATAATGCAGACCTACCAAGAGTTTAAAACATAATATATATGTTTTCAGATCCGCCTATCGCCAAATTGCAATCGCAGAACCAACATCCATTGCTCTGCAGAACCGCCGGAGTAGTAATGCGATATATATATAATAATATATATTTATATATATATATATTTATATATAAATATATAATATATATATGTTTTTTCAGGTCCGTCCAGGGGTGATTTCATATAATTTCCGCTACGATTTGCGATTCTGATTTGATTGCATCGCAACCAAAGCACCACCCTTTAACACTTGTCTGTTTGTCTTATTTGATTATGATACACAATGTGCTTTGTGACATGTATCCTTATTCATTCAAATGTGTTTCTATACTTTCTTTTAGCAATTTCGATATGTAATTACCACAAACAAAATACTTCTTTACTTTTAGGCTTTACGGGGGGGGGTAAAGAATATAAAGGAGTTCCATTGAGTTTGAACCGCTGATA
Source organism: Pinus taeda (assembly GCA_000404065.3). Classification (NCBI taxonomy): domain Eukaryota; kingdom Viridiplantae; phylum Streptophyta; class Pinopsida; order Pinales; family Pinaceae; genus Pinus; species Pinus taeda. The sequence continues at coordinate 80,249 of APFE030442271.1, read as the reverse complement.
GTGATATAACTGATAAATAAACTTCAAACACAATATAAGCTACAATATCTAGCTCCAACTGGGGATAGTGCTTTTGCCCCAGAAGCACTACGAACCGCATATTAGTGCCTTATCCATTGGGCATGGAGTCATATCTTGCTTCGCCAAACTTAACTGTGTGAAAATTTGTACAGTGAACCCATGCCAATATCTGTAGTGATAAGATGCTTGCGCTTTGATAGAAAATATTGAGAATCATAGATCAGTAGCCTTAGTTGGGCATGGAGTCCAAAATTGCGATAACCTTGAAATTTGACAACTGAAACCTGACAATCTTAAAGTATGACACCTCTGCAAACCAGTTTCCAACTGGGGAAAGTCACCCTTATTCATCAACTAATGATTAAAATGAAGAACTGCAACTGGAAACCAAATTCTCAACACCTAAGCTTATTTATGTACAAGTTCCTACATATGTACATGATTGATCTCCATAAGGTGAATTCAATCTTCCAATGGTACCAGGTTAGCATCTGAGTGCTTGATCTAGAACCATTCTGCCAGTTAATCTTGAAAATACAAGTCATCCTAAACAAAAAATAAACTATGCATGAGGGTAGCTCACAACAAAAGTTAGGAATATATCCACAAGGTAGGATGTGTAGATTGCTGATAAATTCCTCCATGTAATCTGCCATAGGATCTTCAAGAGTATAAGAAAAAATATGGTCCTGATCAACTCCACAAAAAAAATTCTCTATTTATGAAGGTTTCTACTCGATTAAACCTTTTGTTGGGACAAGATGTTCAACAGAACAATTAGCAACATCTTTAAGAAAATGATCTATGTCACTTTCATTTCTCCACTTTTTATCTCTAAGATTTGATTGAAAATAATTTGTAATTCTAACTTCAGGAAGGAAAAGAAAATTTTTCACATTACTATACGACATATGATCAAATTCAAATAGATTTTTTACCTCTGATCCATGGGAATCATTATGTTCTTCAATGCAATGATATCCAATCTCTTTATCAACTTTCTTTTTACATAAGAAAGCCTCTTTTTCTATGATAGATGACTCAATATATTGTTGTCCAACATATCCCACTTGTTGGATTATTCCTGTATGTTCAACACCTAACTGATGAACTTGAAGAGATTCATCGTGTTCCCCATTTAAACCATTTTCATTATAGAGAGGAGGATCATCAAATTTAACAAGATAGGAGCCTTGGGGATTTATTTTCAATTTAATTATTTCTTCCTCTTCTCGACTGCTGAGCATAAATTCTTGATGCATGTTTGAATTTTCCTCCATCTGAAGACTCTCTTGATTTCCTTTATTCACTTGTTTTGCAAGCTGAGATTCTTGTGGAGATGCCTTTGTTGAGGAAGATGAAACTTGCTGCTCAATTTTATTTTCTTGGCTTCTTGATCTTTTCCTCAATTTCATGTCATATTTCTTATGTAGATCAGTCTACATAAAATTAGAGAATTGCTTTATTTTCATCATGAATGGCATCTGTTTCATCATATTCATACTCTTCTCCTTGGATACCAAGTTCATCTTCATTTACTGCATATAATGTAGGTCTCTGAGAATTCTTATTTTCTAAATCTAACTTATTCAACCTATCTAACAAAGTTTTAATTACATTACACATATCCTCCAATGTTTGACTTTGAGAGGATTCCATCTTTGCCTTTCCCTTGTCTTGGATAGGCTGTCTCTGGTGCCTTTCCTGCAACCACCAGATTTGCTTCTATCTCTAATGCGTTTGTTTGGATCTGATTAATATAGCTATAACCTCTCTGAATGCTTGATATATTATCAACGAAATCATTAGTTTCATCAACAAGATTATCTTGAGTCTTTAAAGTTTCTTTAGCATCATAATATTCACAACAACCTTCCAAAAGAAACTTGTGAGGATAATAAGTTCTACAATAAGAATTGAATACTGAATGGAAATATTTCAAAGATGAAATGCTTGAACAAGGTAGAGACCTGAACCAAACCCTAGCTTCTAGGACCAAAGAAAACAAAAACAACTTCATCTTCACATCTTCATGAATGATGCCCTGCTGCTCCATGCATTCATGAAACTCTTGGAGGTGCTGAGCTGGATCTTCATATTCCTTTCTACTGAATTTTGGAAGATACTCATTCCGGACATAAAATGCAGGCATATCATGAGGATAGCCGGTGATCCCAGTAAAATAAAATGGGTCAAATTTATGGACTAAAAATGTTGGGAGAGCCATTAAAACCTAGAAAAGAAAACTTCAAAGTGCACTAGAGTCACCAATTAATGTTGTAAGTGAAAATCATAGGTGTGAATGTACGACCAACTACTAAAACTTGTTACTCTAAAGGATTAGCTTCAAACTTAATAAACCTATGGAAACGTGTTCTTATTCAATTATTTTGCAGGCTTTGGTCTCTGTTATTATGGAGTCGCCTTTTATTGCATTTATTCGAAACAACCAAGTATTTCCTCCTCACTGAACAACCAAAGGAAAATAGTGAAAACCCAAGGAAATGTATTCTTGTCTTCTCTCCCCGGTAGCAGCGCCAATTAATGTTGTACCTTAAGAAACCAATTTCTTGGCTATAGAGAAATTGTGCTTAAGACATTAATAATTATTGTTTGTTCTCACTTATTTGTCACTTTATTGTTTGTTGTATTCTCAAATGAAGGAACTGGAAATCTTGGTCTTTAACCCTTAGTACATATGTGACTGGAAAGTCTCAGAATGCCATTTGTTGCTAGATATAAATGATGAATGAAGAAAGCTTGAACGAGAAGTTTAAGATAATATGCCTCTTAACAGAAAACCTACTATCCGTCACTTAGAACAATTATGAAAATGAGAACTGAATCATAGACAATACGCTGCTTGACAAAGAAACTATTATCTGCGACCCTTGGAGAAGTTAGAGATAATACGTTGCCTTACATAGAAACTATTATCTATAACTTAGAATGGAAGATGAAAACTTCAAGACTCGCAGATTCATTACTATACTTGAAAGAAGAAAACATAAGATGAAAGATGACAGAGAAGTTACAAAATTATACCCAACAATTCATGGAAACTTCTGATTCTTTCATTAATCAACAACTATACCAGGAATACAGTGGCTTAGTCTCTAGGCTCTCGAAAGTTCCAACCCCTTCTCTGTAATTTTGTAGTATATCTAGGGGGGATAATATGGGGTACAAAGGGAGGTACCCTGTAGTATACCTAGGGGGGATAATATGGGGTACAATGTTAGAAAATTATATATTACATAGCAATGGAACACATAGAATATTGCATAAATATAAACATAGAAAATGCATAAAACCAGAGAGACACAGATATATGTGGTTCACCTAGTTTGGGTTATGTCCACCCCAAATAGCCAGGCCTTCCTTTATATTATCTAGAAAAATGAAGAGGTAGAACCTACAGTAGATCCACTGCAATATCCTCTGTTTTCTCTCACAGTTTCGCCTCTCTGTTTCTCACACGGAGAATACAAATCTATTACACAGCCTCAATACAATGCCCTCATACAAAAGAGAGGGGTTTCCTTCTAGGGCAAAAACCCATAAACTAAAGGCCCAGATTGACTAGAAATTACTATACTTTTACAAGGGATTTTTACATCTATTTTTAGCTTCAGAGGCGCTGCCCCCAAAACCCCCGTCACGGGATCACTGCCCCCTAGAACCCCCAGCCGAGGGGGATTGGCCCACCTGAACCCTCGTGGGGGGAACAAGTCCCCCCCGCACCCCACGTGTGGAGGGGTGTACAAACTTCCTGGGGTATACATCCGGCTGAAACAAAGACCTCTAAATAATCATGCTCCACACCCAATAATCTCCCACTTGGAGAATGATTGTGGCAAATCCACTGCTGCTTCATTTGTTGGACAATGACTCCTATTTGGACCTAGCTGTTTCTCATCTTCATCGTCATCCTTGAAGAATAATTGAAACTAAGCATATTCTCAGTTTCTCCCTAGTTACAACTTTTGTTAGCATATCTGTAGGATTCTGGCTAGTGTGTATCTTTTCTAACTTCAACTCTTCATCTTCCAACACTGATCATATGAAATGGTACTTGAGTTGTATGTGTTTAGTCCTGGAATAAAATGTTGAGTTCTTTGCAAGATGAATGGAACTTTGGCTATCACTGTATAACGTGCCCATATCATGCTCCTTACCCAATTTACCCATAAACCTTTGTAACCAAATCATTCCTTTACTAGCCTCTGTAGCAGCAACATACTCTGCTTCTATTGTTGAAAGTGCAACAACACTTTGGATTTTTGAAACCCACCTGACAGCTGTTCCACCTACAATAAATACATATCCTGTAGTGCTCCTCCTGTTATCTTTGTCACGTACCATATTTGTATCAAAATATCCCTGTAGAGAAATTTTTCAACCACCAAAGCATAATGCTTGATTTGTGGTACCTTTCAAATATATGAGAATCCATTTCACTGCCATCCAATGTTCCTTTCTTGGATTGTTCATGTACCTACGTACAACTCCCACTGCATATGCAATATGAGACCTTGTGTAGATCATTGCATACATTAAGCTTCCAATTTCTGATGCATATGGAACTTTAGACATATAATCCATGTCTTCTTGGGTCTCTGGGCACATTTCCTTCCTAAGTTTGAAATGGCTAGAAAAAGGTGTACTAACTGGTTTTGCATTGCGCATATTAAATCTTTTCAACACCTTTTGTATGTACTCATTCTGAGACAATGTTAATTTGTGATTTTTCCTGTCTCTAGTTATTCTCATACCAAGGATTTGTTTTGTAGCTCCCAAATCCTTCATTGCAAATGAATTTGCCAATTTTCTTTTGAGCACATTTATCTCCTGCATGTTAGACCCTGCAACAAGCATGTCATCCACATACAATAACATTATAATATAGCTGCCATCATTTTGCTTTTTGAGATAAACACAATGATGAGAGTGACATCTAGTATAACCTTGTTCAGACATAAAGTTGTGAAATTTTAGATACCACTACCTTGGAGCCTGTTTTAAGCTATATAGTCTTCTTTAACTTGCACATTAGTTTCTCCTTCCTTTTTACCTCATATCCTTGCAGCTGCTGCATATATATCTCTTCCTCCAAATCCCCATGGAGAAAGGTTGTCTTTACATCTAACTGCTCAAGATGCAAATCTTCAACTGCTACTAGACTTAAAATAGTTCTGATTGAAGTCATTTTAACAACAGGAGAAAATATTTCATCAAAATCAATACCTTTCTTCTATGCAAATCCCTTCACCACAAGTCTAGCTTTGTACCTTTGTTTTCCTCCATATTCTTCCTTCAGCTTGTAAACCCATTTATTCTGCAATTTAGTTTTACCTGCAGGCAACCTGACTAAGTCCCAAGTCTGGTTATGCATTAAGGAGTCCATCTCTTCTTCCATGGCTAGCTCTGACTTATTCCTGCTTTCAACCTGCATTGCTTCTTTATAACATTTGGGTTCACCAGAATTAGTCAACAATAAATAATATAATGAAGGAGAGTATTGTTTAGGGTGTATACTTATCCTGGTAGATCTCCTAACACCACTTTCAGGTGTCTGGGGTGCCTGTTGTTTTTGTGGTGGTTTCTTTTGTTGTGATTGTTGATTATTATTATTTTCAGGCACCTTTACTTCTTCAGTGATCTCATCAAGAACTGTGTATTCCTTGTCTTCTTTTTCCTGTTTCTTTTCGTACAACTGATTCTTATATAAGACCTTTTCATTGAATATTACATCTTTTCTCCTAATGATTTTGTGATTTTCGTAATAATATAAGCGATAACCAAAATCATTAACACCATATACAATAAAGGTACATTTGTTTGACTTTCCCTCAAGCTTTGTTCTATTTTTTTTATTAATATGGACAAAGGCCTCACAACCAAAAGGCTTTAAAAAAATCTAGTTTACCTTTTTTCCTGTCCATGCTTCCTCTAGAACACCACCATCCAAGGAACTTGAAGGCCCTTTGTTTATTAGATAAACAACAGTATCTACAGCATATGCCCAAAATTGTAAAGGCAATCCTGCATGTAATCTCATGCACCTTGCACGCCTCACCATTGTTTTGTTCATCATTTCTGACACACCATTTTCTTGTGGTGTTCTTAGAACTGTCTTCTCTCTATGAATTCCATGCTCTGAACAGTACCTATCAAACTCTTTGCTGCAATATTCACCTCCATTGTCTGATCTAAGACACTTCAATTTCTTTCCTGTCTCAATCTCAACCAAAGCTTTCCATTTCTTGAAAGTTTCAAATACATTAGATTTATTCTTAATACAATAAATCCATTTTTTTCTAGTTGCATCATAAATAAAAGTAACATAATAACGAGCGCCACCGAGAGATGATACCTGAGAAGATCCCCATATAGCTGTATGCGCAAGCTCTAATTTTTTGCTCTTCTTTTCTTTCCCAACTCTGAGAAATATGACTCTCTTATCTTTTCCATAAATGCATTTCTCACAGAAGTCCAAATCAACATTCTTCAAACCCGGCAACAAATTCCTTGAGTGAAGAATCTTCATCCCCTTTTCACTCATGTGTCCGAGCCTATGATGCCATAATGCTGCATCTACTCCTTTGGAAGCTAAAGCATTAACAGAGTTAGAAATACCATTTCATAGATACAATGTACCAACCTTTTCACCTTTTTCTATTACCAGGTCTCCTTTGGTGACCTTCTAAGCTTTATCTGTGAAAGTTGTCACACAACCTTCATCGCTTAACTATCCGGTTGAAATCAGATTTTTCTTCAGATCTGGAACATGCCTTACCTCCTTTAGTGGCAATTGGTTTCCATTCTACGGTTTTACAAGAACCTTACCCATTCCAACAATTTTACAGGGTTTATCATCACCCAAATGGACTTGTCCAAAATCTCCTTGAACATAGTTATGAAAATATTTCTTATCAGGCGTGGCGTGGAATGAGGCCCTTGAATCTACCACCCAGGAATCAGTAATATTTTTGAAAGAAAGAATCAAAGCATCTTGTAACACCTCACTTGTCACATTTGCTTCAAGATTGTTTTCTTGCTGTGCATCACCTTTTTTTCCTTTCCAAGATCTACAGTATTTCTTTACGTGTCCTTTGTTTTTGCATTTCCAGCACATTATTCCCGATATGGACTTGGATCTACCTTTCCTTGATTTACTGCGATATCCTGAGCTCTTTCCTCTTTCCATTTTTCTTCCCCTAGACTCTGCACTCAAAGCATTACCTGATGTCTCGCCGGAGCTTTTCCGTCGCATTTCCTCGCTAAGGATAGCGCCGACAACATCATCAAACTTTAAAGTGCTAGATCTAGAAACGTAGTTACTAATGGCCATTACTAAAGCATTCCAACTTTCTGGCAATGATCACAAGAATAAAAAAGCTCTAAATTCATCATCAAACGTTACCCCTATATAACTTAACTGACTTGTAACAGTATGAAAATCATTTAAATGGTTTGCAACAAATCCACCTTCCGACATCTTCATATTAAATAACTGTTTCATGATAAATACCTTGTTTGAGCCCGAGGGTTTTTCATATAGCTTCCCCAATGCCTTAATCAAACCCTCTGTCATTGTTTCTTTCGAAATGCTGAAGGTGACCGATGTTGCGAGGCACAACCGTACTGTTTCGAGTGCCTTTCTATCGAGAAGGTTCCATTCTTCATCTGTCATACCCATCGGCATCCTTTTTTTTCCGCCCAATGGTAGGTATAGATATTTCTGATACAGATAATTTTCCATCTGCATCTTCCATAGTGAGAAGTTTTGGCCGTTAAATTTTTCAACCCTAAACTTGCCATCTTCTGCCATTGCTCCCACTCGAATGAGGAACCCTTCTTTCCTGCAAGTTTATCAGCCAAATAGACCTTCGGCTTTGATACCAGTTGTTAGAAAATTATATATTATAGAGCAATGGAACACATAGAATATCTCATAAATATAAACACAGAAAATGCATAAAACTAGAGAGACACAGATATACATGGTTCACCTAGTTTGGGCTACATCCACCCCGAATAGCTAGTCCTTCCTTTATATTATCCAGCAAAATGAAGAGACGCAACCTACAACAGATCCACTGTAATATCCTCTGTTTTCTCTCATAGTCTCACCTCTTTGTTTCTCACATAAAGAATACACATCTATTACACAACCTCAATACAATGCCCTCATACAAAAGAGAAGGGTTGCCTTCTAGGGGAAAAAACCCTAAACTAAACATAAGTTCTATTGTCAGATCATCAGCCTAATGAACAACCGAGATTGACTAGAAATTACTATTCTTTTACAAGGAAAATTTACATTTGTTTTTAGCTTCGGGGGCGCTGCCCCCGAAAACCCTGTCGAGGTACCACTGCCCCCAGACCCCCCAGTCGGGGGGTATTGGCCCCACTGAACCCCCACGGTGGGAATAGGTCCCCCCTGCACCCCCGTGTGGAGGGGTGTACAAACTTCCTGGGGTATACATCCGGCTGAAGCAAAGACATCTAAATAATCATGCTCCACACCCAACCTACAAAGGGAGGTACCTTGTAGTATACCTAGGGGGGATAATATGGGGTACAAAGGGAGGTACCCAAGGGATTAGTGTAATAATGGGATGGGCCATAGTAATAAATAAGGTGGTTAACCCGTATCATGTAAGGGACCTCAAGTAGTTAGCAATAATGTAATAAGCCTATGGTATTAGATAGATGGTATTGAGGGAACCATGGTAATGACGAATAGTATTGTATATATGAGGCCTATATAGAGGCTAGAGACTCCCCATTGAGAGAGTTCAAGGAATATTGTATGAACATGCATATGGCTTGTTGAGTGTTCTCCTTCCTTAAGGAGTGAATGGATGGTGTTTCCCTACCTTAAGGGTTTGATCAATAAAGAAGAATTTCTATCTATTTATATCCTGTTATTTCTTGGATATATTTTTTATTTATCATATATTGGATTAGAGCTATAACAATTGGTATCAGAGCACTTTCTTGGGCAAAATGGAGATTTTTTTTTTGTAGGAATTTCTTGGGTTGGAGAGTTTTCAGCTCAGATATATATGCTTTTGTGCAAAATCTGTAGAATATAATTGCATATCTGGATTTTTGTGAAAAAATACCCAAGTTCAAAAAAAAGATCGACCGCATCGGAGTCTGGATGAAGGAGATATCGTTGATTTAAAAATCAGTGGTGTTGCAGACATTTTTCGGGGCAGCGAGTTTGCAGATCAAATTTGTAAGTTTTAGTGCAAAATCTACAAAATCTAATTTCAGATCTAGATTGTTTGTGAAAAGACACCCAATTCAAAAAAAAAAATCGGCTGAATCGGAGTCTGGATGATGGAGATATTGCTGATTTAAAAATCAGTTGGGTTGCAGACATTTTTTGGGGCGGCGAGTTGCGGAGAAGATCTGTACATTCTGGTGCAAAATCTATAGAATCTAATTGTAGATCTGGATTTTTTGTGAAAAAATACCCAATTTAAAAAAAAATCAGTCGAATTAGAGTTCAGTTGAGGGAGATATCGCTGGTTTAAAATCAGCGCTTGTTCAGAATTTTTTGTGACGGCGGGACAGTTGCAGTGCGAATCAAAAATTCCAGTGCTTAGATCGGGATTTATACGACATGGGAAGATTCAGAATGCTTGTTCCATTTCCGAAAACAGGTCATAATAAATATTATGAGCAATATTGACTAAACTGCGACCATTTTAAATTTTCTCCAAGTAAGTGATTTTTTTCGCCATCTAGCAAGATGTTTTTTACAGGGAAAGATAATGGCCCTACTATTGAAGAATTCATAAATAGAAAATTCATTATGGCCAAAAAAATGGAAAAGCTTCCTATGGCTTGGTATGAAAGATGAGGCTACCAAATGGTGGTTCTCACTTGACCGCAAGCAGTTGTCAAAATTTTCTGATAAAGAATTTGAAAGAGTCCTTTTAGACAAATGGTTTCATCCTAGAAAATAGGAGAATGAGACATGTAAGGGGTTATTTTCTACTGGTATTTACTTATTGTAGGTTCATGAATTCATTCAGAAGGAGAAGATCATTGTGTCTATAAATCCTAGTTGTCAACATAATTTTATTAATGTTAATTTGGCAAAAAAATTGCAAGTTCCAGCAAAATAGATTGAAAATATACAGGTTGATAATGAGGATGTTCAAGTTTATAAAGGTTTTAAGATTTCTATGTACAAGTATGTATTTCATTTTGATTTTTATGCTTTAGATATGGCTAATGAGGATGTTGTTTTGGGATACCCTTAGATGGAATCGGTGGGTACTATAAATATTAATGTGTAGAAGAAATTCCTAAAGCTCTGGTATAAAAATAAGATACATTACAAGATATTTCCATCAATAAATAGGTAGAGTCCAAGGAGGCTAAAGTAGAATATCTTCCAAGGAATAACATATCAGATGATAAGCCATTGATGGTTGACAACCAAACAAAAACATTAAACCAGGGACCAGAAAAACAGGTAGAGTCCAAGGAGTTAGAAGCAGAAAATGTTACATTGGATGAGGACTTAGTGGTTGAAGTAATATTGGAAGATAAGAAACAACAGTAGGCACCAAAACATGTACCAGATACCAATTAGGCTCCATTAGGCGGTGAATTAAAGAAAGGTACATCGTCAGCATATCACCACCCACATCACCCAGCAAGAAAACAAACAACAAGATAGCAACAAATTAGCTACAAGGACAACAACCCCCGCATGGCATATAGAGAGAGGCGACGATCCACCTACTACTACAGAAAAAAGAGACGCGAGGGTCAGCTTCCATCTCAAGCGAGCGAGGCACCAGCGAGATCGAGGGTTCACCTTTCTCTTGGATGGCTAGATGCACGTGCATGGTACCAGTGGACTACTCTTTTGAGTAGATCTTATTATTTATGTTCTTCCCATGTTTCGGGGATGAAACATGTTAAGGGGGTTGGAATGTAGTATACCTAGGGGGATAATATGGGGTGCAAAGGGAGGTACCCAAGGGATTAATGTAATAATGGGATGGGAAATAGTAATAAATAAGGTGGTTAACCCGTATCATGTAAGGGACCACAAGTAGTTAGGAATAATGTAATAAGCCCATGGTATTAGATAGATGGTATTGAGGGAACCATGGTAATGACCCATGGTATTGTATGTATGAGGCCTATATAGAGGCTAGAGACTTCCCATTGAGAGAGGTCAAGGAATATTGTATGCACAGACATATGGCTTGTGGAGTGTTCTCCTTCCTTAAGGAGTGAATGTATGTTTTTGCCCTACCTTAAGGGTTTGATCAATAAAGAAGCATTTCTATCTATTCACATATTGTTATTTCTTGGGTTTATTTATATTATCACATATTTCAGGGTTAGATATATAACAAAATTTTCCTCCTTTTATACATTTTTTAAACAATTGCTGATCTTTGAAGCTGTCAAACTACTAAAACTATTTCTCTAACTATTTGAAGTAGGAATCATTACAAAATATTATACAGAGAGTAAAGACATCTCAAAGAACATAAAATAACGGAAAATAACTAAACATAGAAGATGACAATGACTGATGGCTTTTTGGCTCTGTTAATCGGCTCTTGAGTTCTTCTATAGATGCTTTAATAATGAATAATCTGCTCTGACCATAATAAACAATGTTTGACTTGTGTAAACCTGAGCTTACGCATGTATCGGGTGCATTTCAATTGGCCAAAACACCAAGAAACTCGACCAATTGCCTTTTCTTTAGATTCAGCTTTAACACTGATTTTCCCTTTATATAACAAAACTAACACAAACCTTTGGTTTACTGAGGAACTAAAAAAGAATTAAATCTATTGCATAAACCCATCGGTTCCACCTTTTTAGCGCTCCGTTGACTTCCCATCACAAATTGCAATCGACCCTTTCAAATGATATATCAATACAAAACTTAATAATATGCGATATCACGGACGTGCTGGAAGTATTAAACATAATGTATAAAATAAGGGGTCTAGAATCTTCATTGCAAGTCGCAATCAGCAGGGCTTATATATGTACATGAAGCACTTTGTGATGCGATAGACCCGCCAAGACTTTTAAACATAATGCATATATTTTCAGGTTTAGCTTTACCATGGCTCATCGCAATCGACAAGTGTTATGCAATATCGCGGACCTGCCGAGACTTTAAAACATAATATATATGTTTTCGGATCCGTCTATTACAAATCGCAATCAATAGAACCAACATCCATTGCTCTGTAGACCTGCTAGAAGTAGTAAATGTGATATATATACGTCTTTTCAGGTCCGGCTAGGGGTGATTTCATATAACTGCTGCTACGATTTGATCGCATCGCAACCAAAGCACCACAGTTTAACACTTGTCTCTTTCAATTATTTGATTGCGATACACAATCTGCTTTCCGACATGTATCCATATTCATTCAAATGTGTTTCTATACTTTCTTTTAGCGATTTTGATATGTAATTACCACAAACAAAATACTTCTTTACTTTTAGGTTTTGAGGGGGGGTAAAGAATATAAAGGAGTTTCATTGAGTTTGAACTCCTGATAGTGATATAACTAATAAACAAACTTCAAACACAATATAAGCTACAACACCTATGTTAGGACCCCCTAAGCCAACAAATAGTTCCATTGTTGGGATGGGATCTGCTTGAAAGAGATGTGTGATGTCGCATCATTGGTATCCGACTAAGAAAGAAATTGAAATGTGGTTGGATCATAAGATTCATGAGTTTGCGGCACAAGAAAATAGGAATCTGCACCTGTCGAAGGAGGAGTGGTTGAATAGGTACCTATATACAAAGATACACGAGATCTTCTTCTGCACCTTCCCCATTGAACTGTACGAGTGGTTAGCCAAATTTACAGATAATTAAGGAAGATGGAAGCTCGATAGTCCTATAGTGTGGATTCCACAAGTAGTGTGATGATTAGAAATCTATAAAACAAGATTGCACGAGATGTTAATCATTGGCTTGATTGGATTTTGGGGGGGATTTGTTACAAAATTTGCAGTTGATACCTCAATCAGGTATAATGAAGCAAAGCAAATATTCTTCAAGGGACTGCGAGGTAAGTACTTAAGATAATTGAATACTTTGATAAAATTGTTGTTATGTGAAAAACTGGTGATGCCATTATCTTGATGTTTAGAGCTATGCGAAGTGGATGATTGATTGGACCTCCTTCAAGTGATGATGAAGGGGTGGGGCAAACTATGATGCATAGTGTTGTTCGCCTAATCACTCAGGGGATTCCTAGAATAAACCAACCGTCCACCCCACTACCACCTCCACCTCGACCACATACACCTTGGCCCACACCTCCACCTTCACCACCACCTTTCAACATGGAAAATGAAATGAATATGCTGGTCTTCAAGGGCATAGGAAGTGAAGAACCGAATTGGTTCTGGTTTGTTGCAAACACTCTATGGACAACAGAACATATTACTAATGACAATATAAAGAAGGTGCAGTTGGTTACCACTTTGGAGGATCGCGCGCTAACTTCGTACATTAAGTACTATTATGATAATCATCTTACAACACTCGCATAGACTAAGGCAACTTTCAACAAAGAGTTTGGAAAACCTAAATCTGGCTCATAGTTAGTAATTGGATTTAGAGAGATCATGATGAGGGTGAATCAGACACCTTGGGAATTTGGTCAGAGGTTGACGTGTCAGATTAGAGAGGCTAACATGAAGATCACAGATAGCCAACATCGCAAATGGTTTATAGTGTCTTTTTTGCCCCATTTGAGAATCGCTTTGTTGCAATGGAAGATAGAAACGTGGACATAATCTTTAGAGATTGTTAAGAGGCTCCATGCATCACCTATTTAAAAAAAAAACTTGGGACTACAATAGATACACTCATAATTAGAAATCTTACACTTAGAAGTATAGAGTTTGAAAAAGGACAAGGAGATTAAACCAGAAGTGCACACAAAAGTTTGGTGTTTGAAGTGCAAGGGCCATGGGCATGATAAAGATCATTGTCCTGTGTACACAAATTATATTACAAGAGGGAGGCCAAGTCCCCTGAATCTAGAAGCCCCATCAAGGCCGAGCATGAGGGTTGTGCTGTGGTGTGCCATTTGTCAAGTTACTAGGCAACATGTGACAGATAATTACCATTTACTTCAAAAGTTTTTCTAGACACCCTAGCAGTTGTTCTATAACTTCTGCAAATCTATGGGCCACAATGAGAACCATTGTCGAAGCTATGAGCTAATGATGGAAATAGCCCCTACGTACCGTATGCAAGAAGAAACTTGACCTCTAGATCACAGCACCTGACGAGCGCCCAGAGGTTATAAGGGTCGAGGATGGGGCCGAGGAGGAGGAGGACCTACAAGAGGTTGTGGTCAAATTATCTGCTACAACTGCGGATAGTCAGGGCACTATACATGAGAGTGTTAGAACCCTACACACCCATCATGTCAATATTGCAGATAGTTTGAACATACTATAGAAGAATGCCGCACGTTAATCGCTAAAATGAAAGAGAAGAAAGCACAAACTTAGCAACCTATGAAAAATATATAGATTATGACGGCTGAGCCCTGTGAAGAAGCTAAAAGCATTAATATTGTGCTAAGAAGTGGAATGATGAATGGTGCTGATAAGGGTAAAAATCCCAAGGAAGAAGGATGGATAAGGAAAGCACCAGACAAAGAAGCTAGCTTTGACCTGGACCGCACTAGAAAAGCATTTATGGAAGCTAAGAAGAGCTTCACGGAGGCCTTCACCTTGAGAAGCCAGGGAAAGATACAAGAACTCAACACACTTGAAGATGTTGACCTTTTTGTTCTCACTACGATTTTGGAAACTTGCATGAAATTGTTGCATGATAGCAAGGCTATGGAAGGCCTACATGAACTAATAAATAAATGTGCCAACAAGGAAAAGGCCCTTGGTGAACATCGTTCGGTCAGAAGTACTGGAAAGCACAAGAAACGAATAGGGAGAGAGATGATGCTAACCACACAGATAGGTGATTATGAAATGGATCAGGTCATCTTGGATCTGGGGTTTGATGCGAATGTTTTATTGAAACATACACGGGAAACGATGGGGAGACCTACACTGTAGTGGTCTCCGATTCAACTCAGGATGGCGAACCAACATAAATCATCCCCATGGGTTAGTTATATGGCGCAACAGTTGATATTGAAAGTGCGAGCATGGTGGCATACTTTGAGGTTATAGAAATCGTTGATGACAGTAATCCTTACCCCTCGCTCCTAGGAATTGATTGGGAAATTGATATGAATGGGGTCATTAATTTGAATTAAATAACAATGTTAGGTCCCTATAGTACTGGTGATACCCCATTACTATTGTCATTGTAGCCCTTATTGTTATTATTGTGCCCCTATTGCACCCATATTGTTATTAGTGTGCCCCATAGAATCCCACTATTATTATTTTTGTACCCTTATATTATTATTGTTATGCCGACTTTGATTATATTATGACCCCTTAGACTCCTATATATAGAAAGGAGGTTTAATCGTTTGTATCATCCAAGAATTGTTTATTTGTGTAATGTAAAGGAGGTTTCCCCCTTGAAGAATCTAATTTTGAAGTTGTTGATCTATATTTTCTATCCTTTTGTGAGCTGGTTCATAACATTTGGTATCATAGGTTTGGATTCTAGGGTTTCACTGTTCCAAATAGGTCATCATGGCATTTTCACTATAACATTTTTTTTGCAACATTTCAAAAGAAAAAGAAAACCCATTTGAGCTGAAATCTTGATGACCCTTGGGTACAAATTTCAAATCTTGTCTCGCTATATTTTCAAAGATATGATATAAGGAAGTTAGTGTTTTTGCAAGATCTGGAATTACATCCCAAACAAACGTCCTTGGGAAAATCATCATAACTTTCTCTCTGAGTATCAGATTAAAATTTTGTAAGAAGTTATAGAAATTGGACAAATTTTAGTTTTTTGTGCATCGTTTGTAGGTCTGAAGGTTGAAAAAGTGACATGTGGCACTTCGTATAAGTTCGCTATACTGAAAAGTGTATACCTAGGTCATCTTGGGAGATTGGACATCAATCATTCTTGGAGAATCCAATGTCAATCATAATGGTCGCATTGGAAAGAGGACTCAAAGGGATACTTCAGTTCATAATTTTAGACCTTGGAGATCCGAAATTTCAGAGATACATTAGATTCATATCGAGCTCCTACAAAGTGAAAAAGGGTGTGTATTTGTTTTTTAAATTTTTCATAAGTTTGGTTTGAAAAATTAGTTTGAAGGAATCAAAATGGAATAGTGAAGCATAATTATCATTAATTGATGCCCCAAAGAAAAAAAAAGGAAACACCTAGTAGGAAACTAGAAATATCTAACATGACTCCTGAAGAAGAGGAAGAAATGCAACATGATATATCAAAATTATGAGACCAAGTGCAACAAAATTCTCTAACAAAAAGTAATAGAAGCTAATAAAGATAGTTTAAACAAAGGCATGGAAGCTAATATGGATGGCTTGGAATATAAGATGGATGGTTTAAATAATGGTATGGAATCTACGATGAATGATGTGGAAGCTACGATGGAAGGCATAAATGGAAGAATTGAAGACAAATTTGACAAATTTGCTACAAGAAATGTTTACTAATGGTGAAAGGGTAGTAAAGGAAACTCATGATGAGAACACAAGAAATGTTAATAATGATTTCATGGACTCTAACATTGGATTGAAGACCCACCATGTTCCAAACATATATATGAGGAAGTTTTATGGCAAGGATCCCGTAACATGGATACTATAGATGGAACAATATTTCGATATCCATAATGTGAAACACACACAAAAGGTATGCATTACAACTTTTATATTTGGAACCAAATCAATTTGTATGGTATCGATGGCTTTTCTCTCATAAACAAATTTTGATGTGGGAATTTTTTACGGAAGAAATGATAGCACATTATGAGGATACAAAAGGAAACACATTTTTTAGCCAATTGATAAATCTCAAACAAAAGGGTTCAATGATGGAGCACATTGAGGAATTCCAAAAATTCAATATAAGGGTAAAAGATATTCAGTAGGAGCATAGGATTTATGTGTTCATAGGGACTTCATAGGATAATATCCGGCGTGAGGTCCGCCTTTGGGAACCTGATTCATTAGAGAATGCATTTAAGTTAGCAATAAAAATGGAAAGAAAAATTATGGTAACCAGGAAGCCTACCAGTCACAACTATATATGGAAGTGTTGTTACCCCTAGCCTTCCACAACATACAAGGTTTACACCACAACAATTGCATGAAAAAAGAGCAAAAGGGCTTTGTTATAATTATGATAGAAAATACAGTAAAGGTCATAAGTGTGCTGAGAAGAAATTATTTTACATAGATTGTGAAGAGGAGGAAGAAAAGGAACAAGAAAAGTCAAAATAAGAGGATATACACCAGGAAAAAACCCTAGAGAAAGAAGAAATGAATCTGACCATATCTTATAATGCATTGTCTTGAATTTCCACTCCTCAAACTATCAAGATAGAAGGACATGTCAAGAAGAAATAGGTAATATTGTTGATTGATTTGGGTAGTACCCATAATTTTATTCATTGTAATATAACCAAGGAATTGAATTGCTTCCTATATCCAACACTAGAGTGTCAAGTGATGGTTGCAAGTGGAGAAACCATAAATTTCTCTAGAAGGTGCCATAATATCAAGCTATCCATGGGAGAACATGTATTGAAAAGACCAATGCTTTCCATTCCAACAGGTGGTATTGATGTTGTACTAGGAGTCCAATGGCTACAATCCTTGGGTACAATAGCTTTTAATTTTCAAGAAATTTTCATGAATTTTTTTTAGAAGGGAAGGAAGTTGAACTAAGGGGTATCGTAGGGAAACTGCGAAAGATAATCAGCTCTAACGAAAAAAAAAATGATTCTAAATAAAGGACAATAGGGCATAATTGCACAATTATGTTTGCTAGAGGTTCCCACATCAAAATCATCTATTTCGCCACATTTCTAAAAAGACTTGGACATTCATTCCAAGGTATTTGAGACTCCCAAAGGCCTCCCACCTATTCGTGATCATGATCATGCTATTCATTTGATTCCAAGAAGTGTTTGTTATAGGTCTATTTGGGAACATCACTCATGATGATCAGATCAGTAAAAATAGGGCTCATCAAACCCTAATTTCAGTTGCTACATGCCCTAGACAAGTCATCATATTGAATAGTTTCATCCATGAAAGTTTCCTAGCTTGAAACCCTATTGAAATTCCTCTTTGGGACACCAGTTTAGCCTTGGTCAGGGGCAACTACACTGCATAGCAGGTAGCCCCATTCATACCTACGTTGTAGTGCACTTAGGCCCACCTTAACTTGTGCTAGGTGAGGATGAGCAAAATTGACATAGGATTCTGGGAATATTCCTTCATTCTAGAGCATTCTAGAAGGACACCCAACACCTATCTCATCCTATGAGCTCATTCTTGGATAGGCTATGGATCAATTAACCCTTTATCCTCTCATCCATTTCTCCATGGAAACTAACTATCCAATTATGGAAAACCATTCAATGCCCAATTTATGACAAAACCACTTGCATTTCCCTATAAATTGACCACTCATCATAGTGATCAAGAGGCTAGATCTTGGATATTATAGAGAAATATTGTTGTTTTGAGACTTGAAATCATTTTCAAAGTAATGTCATGTCACTGGATTGATGTTGCTATTAGAGTGATGAGGGTTTGGAATAAGCTGTATGAGTGACAAGAGATCGAACTACATTGGGTGTAACTTCTCCTTATATCAATCAATAAAGTTGTTTGTTACTTTTCCAATACTTTTTTCTATGTCTATCATGAATGTATATTCAAATGTTGTCGATTCCACTTGTTTACAATAAATATATCATATGCTTTGATTGTTGTCGTCTTCTGTTTATGTTGGCAAGTACCAATTGAGTGAATTCAGTTTGAGCGGGAGTGACGAGAGAAACTCAAAGGAGATCAAAGGAAGTGAAGGATCACAATTAGGTTCTTTTATCTTATATGTTTATTGTAGCAAAGTGTTACACATCTTTACTTCAGTTGTTATAAGTGTAACTACCCACTTAGGGAAGAGATACTTATCCATATGTATAAATTTTGTATAACAAATTGGCGACTCCACTGGGGACCGACCATTGTTCCTAGTAGTTTACCCTTATCATATTACATCCTAGTAGACTTTAATTGACTTCATTGATCTCTTTTCAGTCATTTTGAATCTTTTTTGGTCAAAAAAGTGTGCTTAAATGTTTGTTGAGTAGGCTCTCTGGCACCAACGCAGTGTTGTTCTTGATACAGTGCGATGCAGAATAGCCTTAGCTTAGAGATAGTGCTCTGCAATGCACTGTCTCCCACTCAAGGCTATGGTGATCCTTGTCAAGCCAAAAAACCCATTTGTTGCTTGATTTTTCCAAAGTTGCTTCTGATGTTGTTTTCTAAAAGATCAATGTTTTCTATGGCTCTAAAATCAATTTGCATTTTCTTTCCTAGCCCTACTTTGACCTTGATTGTTTAGTGTTTCTTAAGAGATTTCTTTATCATTATCAATTCATTGTCAAAGTTATATTACATTGATTAGTCTCTACTTTTCTAAAAATAATTATCATAAAGTCTTCTTTTCTTGTGAAAAGCATTTATTGATATTTTGTGCATTTAGTTTCTTTATGTTCATCTAAACATTAAAGGAATGAAAGGAAAAACATGCATAATGAATTTAGAAGTTTGTGTGTGCTTGTAGGAGTGGTATAGGGAAATTCACATTAGATGTGCCATATGCTCTTTGTTTAAAGATTCTAATTGCTCTATCCCTTTTAGTTACAACTTTCATTGTTTAAATCAAATGAAAATCATCTTAGTTGCATTATAGGAGTTTCAGAAACATCACACGGTGAACCTAAAAGGAAAAATTTTAAACAAGATCAACTAAAATTTATCTCAATTAACCTAATGGAGCATTGTAACCTAATGCATAACATTTACAAGTCTAGGCTTAGAGAGGTGTTCTGACATCGTTAAACATAGCAGTTGTTGCTAATGGTCTGCGATACATTCTTAGTGTGATACCTCATTCCACGTACATAAGTATATCATAGCTTGGCCATGTACTTTCAGGTATATAGGGTGGTGTTATAGTATGAAAAGTATAAAGGAATTCTATCATTGTGCGGTTTTGCATTAGACAACGCTAACATGGATTGGGCCTCCACGTACTTTCAGGTATATTTCAGAGGACTACATTAGGTTTATATCCATCCATGGGTAACTGAGTCAGCTTCCTTGTATACTGTGATACACCGAAAACAAAATTCAGGGAGATTACTTACACATATGTTAAGTCCTTGGATCCTCTGATGCAATTTATTGTAGTTCACAGTTACTTGGTAATCCTTTTGCCTAGATTATCCCTCTTTTGTTTTGTTATGTTATTTTTATTAAAATAAAATTAATTCACCACGAGAACATCCTCCACGTCACTCCTTAGTTGATATTAGGTTGAGACATATGGCAACAACTTCAGAGTCCATCGATCAAGGAATTCCTTTTGATGGGAATCCTAGTCCTTTTCCTCCTTTCAGAAATATTAGTGCTCCTTATATGGCTACATTTTCCCTTCCAAGACTTACAATTGGCTTGCCAGTATGGTTGTTCTCAACCTCCTTGGCCCTGCAATTGAATATTCCTACAACTAGACAAAATCAACCTCTAGTTGATCCTAAATTTGACCCTTTACCTTCTTCATCAGTTGTTTCTTCCTCCCCTTCTTCCTCTTGACCTGGTGAAAGTATTAACACTAGTAACCAGGTGGATAAGAAGAAGAAGAAAGGGAAGAAGAAGAAGAAGAAGAAGAAAATTCAGCAGGGAGTAACCACGCAACCATTGTTTTGAATGCAACTTCTAATGAGAAATCATCTAATAAGCCTTGCAAATTTGCAAACTTGGTACCTGAGACCATGTTCTTCGAACTTGTTCTGGTATTCGTTAGATCTTAGAAGAATGGTCTTCTTGTTCACATCATCCTATGTCATCAACTTCTCGAGATCATGCTGGTGACACACCATCAACTAGTGGTAGTAAAGTTCATGGAAAGAAGGGTATAGTTAAGTTTCCTTGTAGGTTATGCGAAGAGAATTACCCCATTCACTTTTGTCCCTATCTAGGTGAAGCCCAAAAAGTGTTGGATAATCGTCCTGTTTCTCCGCAGTGAATTCCATCTAGTTATAGGAGACTCTCCCTTAATCCTTCACTAGTTGATGATGTGAATGACCCAAATCAACCATTGGTCAAAACCACTCTCTCTAAATGTGAATCCCATCAGTCTATACCTGACCAATCCTAGGTCGAGGAAACAATTGACTCGATTTCACCTTCAGTTAATTGTACCTTTCCCATAGAGAGTAAGTATGATACCACTCAAGTTATTTTCATTTCTTCAGATTCCAATGAGCTTGGAGGCAACCCTCCTATTTCATCAAGACAAGAGGAAAATCCTCCCATTCTCATAACTCAAGGGGGTAATTCTCCCATTATTATGGTACCCCCTCCAAGTAGTCTAGCCACTTCCATTGATTGGAATCAACTGGAAGGATTTCGTCTTCCTTCTTATGTGCCTTTCCAGATCATAGTACAGGTTTATAATATGATTGTAACTGGAACTATTATAGATGAAGGTGCATCTGTGAGTATCCTTTCCTCCACTGCTTGGTAGGCACTAGGTTCGGTGTCACTTGTGCCTGTTACCCAGAATCTGTTGGATTTTAATAGAGAAACAAGTAAACCTTTAGGGATCCTTCCTCAGTTGCCTATTACTTTGGGAGGAAAAATTCTTTATCTCAATGTGATGGTAGTCCCAGGCCCTTTACATTAAAATTTACTTCTTGGGCATGACTATGTTTATGACATGGGAGCTATTGTTTCAACACTCTTTTTAGTGATGTGCTTCCCGCATGAAGGTAGAATTGTCACCTTTGACCAGCTTTCATTTCCTAGTCCAAATATGGCTTCCAATCAACCATCTTCCCTAAATGGTCCTTTTGTCCCAATGGTATCTTCCCAGCCATGGGTCAATTATGTGGCAACCCATTCCATGCCTACATCAACTCGCGATCAATTCCATGATGTTGTGCAGTATGTACTGTGGGCATTGGAATCAGATCTCTAAAACGGATTCCTTGTATGTATCCCTTCCAAAGAATTGTTCTCCCATCTAATGAGAACCTCTTGAAATTCATGACCTCTTATGGGTCATGATCAAGGGATCTGAGGATAGTTCCTGGTCTTGTGTCAACCTTGTTAAAAAATGAAACAAAGGGTATGAGCATAGTTCCTTGTCTTGTGTCAAGCTCATTAAAAGATGAAACAAGGAATATGAGCATAGTTCCTTGCTTTGTGTCAAGCTCGTTAAAAAATGAAACAAGGTCCTAGAGCATAGTTCCTTGTCTTGTGTCAAGATCGTTAAAAATGAAACAAGGAATCTGAGCAGAGTTGTCTTGTTTCAAGCTCATTAAAAAATGAAACAAGGTCCCCTGGAGCAAATTTCCAACTCGAGTCTTTGATTAGATATTGTAAAATCCTAGTCAAGTCATTCACTTGATCTCGTAAATGGACCTTAATTCCATCCACCTGATAGCCACGAGTAGTCTTCTTAGGTGAATGTAATGAAGCTTGGGGGGCATGCACCTAGAATCACGTCATCATGCTAGGGGCATGTAAACCAATCTCAAACATAGTTTTTTGTTTCAATCTTGTGTAAACATGAAACTGAATATAGGCATAGTTTTTTGTTTCAAGCTTTTGTAAACATGAAACTGAATCCAAGCATAGTTCCCTATGGTTCAAGCTTGTGTAAAAATGAACCCATATCCATTTTAGCGCTCGTGATTTCCATTCTATTGGCCTCTTCCTTAAGATGAGCCTTGGCTTTTCTCCACCCATCATCACTATACACTTGGATTATCATACACTTTCACTTGGTTGTGTTACCCTTCTTGAGGAACAATTGCTATAAGTGGTCTTATTAGCCATCCTCTTCACATAAATCAACATGCTTTGACAAGTTCCAACATCACCGAAACCAATTTCTACCCTTTATACCACTTGTTCCTCCAGGACAAGTCATCTTTAAGCTCTTTTCCGACTCGTAAAAAATGAAAAGATCACTGAGTATTTTCCTTTTTGACTCATTAAAAGAAAATAAAAGAGGGGGTCTTCTTTTAAGCTCTTTTCCGACTCTTTAAACAAAAAAGATTATCAGGCACTTGTCCTTTTCAACTCGTATATAGATTGGAAACGACATCTACTTAGTATAAGTTTAACCCTTTTCTAGACTGAGATAGATTACTTACGAAAAATGAATATTTTGATTGAACATGGTCAATAGGTTCTCTCTTGTATTATTTTATTCTTTTCCAGACTTGAGAGACAAATCTACAAAAAATAACTTGTGTATTTTTCTTTTTGTCCCTTTTCAACTCTCTAAATATGAAAAGGATTGAGTTCTCATTTTCGTTAAGCTTGTTAAAACATCAAATAGCGACAAAATTGTCTATCATGACAAGACCAAGTTTCACCTTCACTAGACTCGTTGAAACATCACATAGAGATGAATTCACTTGAAGGGTGAAATTATAATACAAAAATATGTTATCCTCCTCAAGATTGTTTTAAAAAATAAAGAGGTATTGGTCAAGAATGACTGGGGAAAATGGGAAAAGGGATAAATCACTTTATGGTAGCAAGTCGCTCTTGAACATGACACTTTCACTTCATCTCTATGGCTATTCAAGTTGGGTTATTTGCTTTATGGTTATCATATCTATGTTCTATCACACCATCCATCACTTTGGTTTTGCGTTAATGCTGCCAATTCATTCAGTGTCGCTGACATGTTCAAGAGAAGTCACTCAGTAAGCTTCATCTTTTCAATACTCATAAACCTTGATTTTCATGATGCCATTCCTGAGCATTATGTCATCAGTCACATTCTGTCTTCAAAATAATTACACTCATTTCATGTCATTGATGGGGGCTACATCAAGGCCCTCCTGCAATGAGTCTTTTCTTGTCGACATCAGCACATTATCCAAGAAGTTGACTTACAAACACCCTTCCAGTTCCTTGAGGCTTTCATACACCAATGGCAAGTTTCTCACTTCCACAGATAAGTTGACATCACAGGCCTTTGACTGAAAGACTTTGTATGGGGTTCGACATGAAAACATCTATTCAAACCATGCGGAATTTACTGTAGTACCTTGAGAATCATTATCATTATCAGTGATTTCTCTCGCATCTGTTAATAGCTTACATCATTGGTTGGTAATCAGACGATGTCTTCCCATGTTCGACTTCAGATCACATTTTCACTTGGTTAGACACATACTTGAGCAAACAATTGGACGTGATAGAAGACCACAAATCTAGTTTCATCCATCCCTATTGCGATTTTAGGAGAGTACTAAATCATTTGTACGATGGCTTTACATATGTTGTCATCCTATCATGGGTCTATATCTGTAGACAACTATTTGATTTATGTACATGTAATGAAAAGTTTATATGTTGAGTATGGGTATACCTTCCCTCATCAATTCAAGAAAAATTCAAAGATATCATGATATTATGTATTTTAATTGGTGCAGGTCACCATCCGCTTCATATCCTCCTCATCACATCATAAAGCATATCACTCAACATTATCGTTTTCGACTTCATGTCTTAGGGGGTAGCTGTTACAAGTGTATTTGGGCAAATTACTCCCGATGATCATATTGGTACAAATAAGGCTGATCAAACCCTAATTTAAGTTGCTACATTCCCTAGAAAAGTCATCATATTAAATGTTTTAATCCATGAAAGTTTCCTAGCTTGAAACTCTACTAAAATGTCTCTTTGGGACACCAGCGTTGCCTTGGTCAGGGGCAACTGCTTTGCATAGTAGGTAGGCCCATTCAAACCTACGTTCTAGTGCACTTAGGCCCACTTTAACCTGTGTTGGGGGAGGATGAGTGAAATTGATATAGGGTTATGAGAATATTCCTTGATTCTAGAGCATTCTAGAAGGATTCCCAACTCTTATCTCATCCTATGAGCTTGTTTTTGGATAGGCTAGGGATCAATTAGCCCTCTATCCTCTCAAACCATTCTCCATGGAAACTAACTATCTAATTATGGAAAACTATTCAATGCACAATTTATGACAAACCACTTTCATTTCCCTATAAATTGACCACTCATCATAGTGATCAAGAGGCTAGAGCTTGGATATTATAGAGAAGTATTGTTGGTTTGAGACTTGAAATCATTGTCAAAGTAATGTTATTATGCTAGATTGATGTTTCTATTGGTGTGACGAGGGCTTGTACTAAGTTGGATGAGTGACATGAGATCGAACCACATTGGGTGTAACTTCTCCTTCTATAAATCAATAAAGTTTGTTCCTTTTCCAATACTTTTGTCTATATCTATGATGAATGTATGTTCAAATTTTATTGATTCCATTTGTTTACAATAAATAGATCATATTCTTTCATTGTTGTCGTCTTCTATTTATGTTGGCAGGTACCAATTGAGAAAATTCAATTTGAGTGGGAACAAAGGGAGCAACTCAAAGGAGATCAAAGGAAGCGAAGGATCACAAGTAGGTTCTTTTATCTTATTTGTTTATTGAGGAAAATGTTAAACGTCTTTACTTCAGTTGTTCTAAGTGTAACTACCCACGTAAGGAAGATATACTTATCTGTAGTTATAAATTCCGTATAAGAGTGTTCCTCTAAACATGAGGCCTTACAGATATCCCTATGCCCAAAAGAGTGAAATTGAATGTATGGTTGCAGAAATGCTAGAGGCTTGTATAATTCAACCTATTCTAAGTTATTTATTTGCTCCAGTAGTTTTGGTGCACAAGAAGGATGGATCATGGCGCATGTGTCTAGATTATAAGGAGCTCAACAAGCTCATTATTAAAGATAAATTTCCCATTCATGTCATTGATGAATTATTGGATGAATTGCATGGACCAATTTACTTCACAAAGTTGGATCTTCGTTCAAGATATCATCAAATTAGAATGAAGACCAAAGACATTCCGAAAACAACATTGAGAACTCATGAGGGTCATTATGAATTTTTTGGTCATGCCTTTTGGCCTTACCAATGCATCTTCTACATTTCAAGGTTTAATGAATTCCATTTTAAAACCCTTCCCCAGAAAATTTGTGTTAGTATTTTTTGATGATATACTAATCTACAACAAGTCTCAGAAGGATCATGTTCAACATGTTGACAGGGTGATAAAATTATTGGAGGACAAATGTTTTTTTGGAGTACAATAGGTGGAATATCTAGGTCATATTGTATCTCATGAAGGTGTTAAGGTGGACCCTAGCAAAATTAAAGCCATTAAGGAATGGAAAATCCCCACATTCATAAAGCATATGCAAGGATTTCTCGGGTTGAAAGGGTATTATTGCAAGTTTGTTAAGAATTATGGGAGAATAGAAACACCTCTAACAACATTATTGAAGAAAGATGAATTTTTGTGGACTCCAAAAGAAACAAAGGCCCCTGAACATATTTAAGAGGCAATGTGCCAAGCATTGGTCTTAGCTATGCCAGACTTCACAAAAATGTTTATTGTGGGATGTGATGCCTCAGGAAATGGAATTGGCATTGTTTGAATGCAAGGAGAAAGACCCATTTCTTTTGAAAGCCGTCCAATCAAAGGAAAGTATTTACATAAAGCTATTTATGAGAAGGAAATGTTGGCAATACTACATGCACTTAAGAAATGGTGACTCTACCTAATGTGAAGACACTTCAAGGTAAAAGTGGATCATGATAGTCTTAAATAATTTTTAGAACAAATATTATCTTCAGAAGAGCAACAAAAATGGGTCACAAAGATGTTGGGTTATGCCTTTAAAATCATCTACAAAAAATGGAAGAAAAATGTTGTGGTAGATGCACTCTCAATAAAGGATGAGGATGTGGAAGCATTGCTTTGTGCCATGTCTATTATCCAACCAGATTGGATAATCAAAGCAAGGGATGAATGGAAGAATGACGAAGAAGTGTGGGCACTCTTTCAAAAGTTACAACAAGATCCTAGTACATCTGAGACATTTGGCTAGAAAAATGATTTGTTATGGTACAAATATTGCTTATACCTATGTAAGAATTCCCAACTCAAACAAAAGATTCTTATGGAATTGCACGCTTCTCGCTTAGGAGGGCACTCTGGATTTTTAAAAACTTAGCATAGGGTTAAGAAGGAACTTTTTTAGGATGGCCTTAAATCAGATATTCAAAATTTTGTGGCGGAATGTTTAGTTTGCCAACAAAATAAAGTTGAAACAATTAAGACCCCTAGTCTATTACAACCTTTATCCATTCCAAGCCAATGTTGGGAGGAGGTTTCAATGAATTTTATCATAGATTTACCCAAGTTTGAAGGAAAGAGTGTCATCTTTGTGGTAGTTGATAGACTTACCAACCATGCACACTTTTGTGCATTATCACATCCATTTAAAGCCAGTACACTTTCTACTGCATTTATGGAAAAAATTCAAAATCTACATGGAAACTGAAATATTCTTGTAAGCAACAGAGATACTAGTTTCACTGGAAATTTTTGGACAAATTATTTTCTTATCTTGGTACTTAGTTGGCCATCTTTTCATCCTCAATATGATGGAAAAACTGAGATAATAAAAAAATGTTTGGAAGGATATCTTTTTTTCTTCGTCTTTGATAAATAGACACAATGGTCAAATGGTTGCCTCTAGATGAATGGTGGTATAACACTTCCTTCCATACTACAAAAAAAATGACCCCATTTATGGCACTTTATGGATATCATCGACCATCGATCACATCACATTTAAGAGAAAATTCTAAGCTTCAAGTTGTGGAAGATCACATCAAGCATCAACAATAAGTTCTCCAACTCTTAAAGGATAACCTTGCTTTGGTTTAGAATAGAATGAAACAACAGGCAAATCAACATCGCAGTGAAGGAAGTTTTGACGTAGGTCATTGGATATTCCTATGGCTAGAAGCATATAAACAAATGTCCCTCAAAAGTGAAAATAAGGATAATAAATTATCACCAAAGTATTATGGTCCAGACAAGGTGTTGCAAAAGATTGGTACTATGGCATACAAATTGGAGCTTCCTGTAGCTTCCCGAGTGCACCTAGTTTTCCATGTTTCATGTTTAAAGAAGGTTATAGGTGACAAGATTCCAGTTTAAACAATATTTCTAGAACTTGATGAGGAAGGAAAAATCATATTGGAACCTAAAGCAATCACAGAAACAAGAAATCAAAAGCTACGGAATCGATCAATTTCAGAGTATCTCATTAAGTGGAAGAACTTACTTGCTAAAGATTCTTTTAGTGTCGGTATCTTCATCCCTCCATCAGTGATCAAATTCTCTTGTTGCATTGCATATTAGGTGTCTTGCTCAGTCAGCTGCATTCCATTAGGATCATGGATCATCTATCGGTAGTGGCTTGTTGTACATTTTCCCTCATGCCCTTTACTTGTTGGTCCATTATCATTCATCTATATCATCTGCAGTCATTTTTTGTCCTTAAATCTGCAAGAGTCATTTTTAGGGTTTCAATCTCATTAGTTCTAGGATTTCATCAAAAAGGTCTTCAAAAGAATCAATAACAGTCAAAAGGTGCATGAGGAGGTTAAATAAATTCCCAGTACCAATAAATTCCATAATCGCATGCTTAGAGACTTATTTTTCCTCAAAACCCTATTTTGAGGAAAAACAGAGTATTCTATGTTTTCATGTATAAAATTTGATATAATTTCAGTTTTTCATATGTAACAACTTCAGTGGCAACCCTGGTCACCTTGCCAAGCTTTAGCATCTCCATCACCTGCAAGGCAAACAAAAGTCAAATCATTCAGTTCATCAAAGGCAAAATAAAGCAAAACTGCCTAAAAACAGAGTTTGAAAAGAAAATGTCAAATGTAAACATTACAAAAGTGGGTTTTATGAGTGAAAAATTAAAGTCTTTTGTATATAATCCATTTCTTGTGTTTAAAAAACTCATTTGCATCCAAAAGATAAAGAGGAACTTAGAGCAAGGTCGTGGAAGGAAAATCGCAGCAAATAGTTCCAGTTTCAGAGGTGCGATGCATTGAGTCGTAGGTGTGGCACATACATCTGGCGCAGCTCATTGGGCCGCCCTCCACAATGTAGAACATACACTGGCATAGTGCATAGAGCAAGCACGACGCGTTGGGTTTGTGGTGCGGTGCATAGAGCTACAAGCCTGTTTCCACCCACGAAATTCATCCAAATGCTAAATTCGCTCAGTTGCCACCTGTCAAGAGTAAGTTAAACAATCTTCCAATCCCAATGAATGTGTGCCTCTAGATGTTTATGATGATTGAGTGAGAAAATTTTCAAACCCTACCTCTTTGCAATTTTTTCTCAAAAAAATGGCGTAGGGTTTGTAGTTGTGTTTTTGCTGCGAATTCCACTCCACCACTCCCTCACCCTTTGATTCTCTGATTTGTTTTCTAGTATCATTAACTCATTCCACTATCCCCATATGCCTAAATTAATTCACCCCCTACCCCAATTCTCACTATCCCAAACCCTAACTACAAATTTCTAAACCCTAATTACTATCCCAAAGTCTAACTACTGTCTCTAAAACCCTTCTATTCCCTAAAATCCAATCAGCAACATTCCCAAAACCCCTCTTACCCTCTCCCTTCACAGTCCCTCATACATTTTCATACATTTGGCAGTAAAAGTTATAACACCTTAAATCTCTTCATACTCATCTAAGAGAAACTCAAATATTTGGCAAACATGGAATCTGATCCTTCCTATGACCGAGATGAGGAGACACATAGTGACTCTCCTATAGAAATGCATGCGCCAAGTAGACCTCACAAGGGTGGTAAACATATACGAGAGGATCCTACTTCACTTGTCGAGCTGCACACCTGCCCTCTTGTTGTCACGTGCTTTCAACACCAATCCTCTTATCAGTTTTGTGAGATGGTTGAGAGAGTCTAGTACCATCATGAGTTGGCTAGGTTGTTTGTACTCCACCTACATAATGGCCAAGTCACTCTAGCAGGTGTGACATTCACCTTGACACCGAAGTCTATTTCTCTAGCAACTAGGATTCCAAATGTTGGGGAGTAGTGGAATAAAAGGTAGCAAATTGACAAGGAACATTATGAGCCTTACATCAAGGCTGGTTATCAGAGACATCTCAATAGAGTTTTTCCCTTCTGATACCTGAAAGACTCATATGCTCCCTTGATGAAACTCGTAATTAAGTATTTCAGATGTGAGGGCCGATTTTATCGCCTGTATACCTATCATATCAGATTTTTGATGCACTTTACTAGGGTGAGAATGATTAATCTCCCCTACTTCATTTGTCGAAACATTGAGAACATGACCACCTTAGTTCAAAGGAAGACTCCTCAGTAGTAGTATAATAGCATATAGCATTTTGCACTAATCAAAATTGTGGTCATGCATCAGCTTGGGTTACAAAATATCTCATGGGAGGATTTCATTTCACATGAGGTCTTCACAGGTCCTCAAGTGCCTCCAGTAGCTTTTCATGAGATAGGTGGACCTTCACATCAGCAGGAGAGTCATGAGATACAGACCACTAGTGTGTCGGTGTTTGTCACCTATCAAAAGGGCACTAGAAGGTTGTTTGCAGCAACAAAGTGAGTATTATCTCCACCCGGGGTGGAAGGGGTCTCGCTTCCTCCATCAACAGAATAGGTTTAGGACAAGGGCAGGCAGCCATTACATGATGAGGGGCCCTTAGGAGAGCAGGAGATAGATTTCATTCTCATTCAAGATGATGACACTGATTTGGGCCCACAAAGCTCAAAGCTCAAGGAGATCATTCAGGAGCAATAGGAAAACATCAATGATTTCTCCCTCAACCTAGAAAGAGCTAAGTGGATAATCAAATACTTGAAGGAAAGAAATAATCAGCTACAGGATCAACAAATCGTTATGGAGCTGCAAAACATATGAGAAAACCGCCAAGCTGGCAAGAGGAGGAAAGTGAAGCGCACACCACTTGAACAAGAAACCAATGTTGATTGAGAATATTGGCTTGAGAGAGTGAATATCCACTTATAAAAGTTTCTAGAGAAGTCCAACAAGGAGAAAACAATGTTCAGGCACATGGCCTATCATTACTTGGCGAGAAACAAAAGTTGCAAGGCAAGAATCAAGAACTTGAAGTCCAAGTTGAAGAAGGCATCGAGGAAGCGAAAAGAGCGAGATAGACTTCAGATCTTAGCTGAGGCTTCCTTGGCCTAGTATAGCACTTAATGAAGAACACTCAGACCAAATTTCAAAAAATTTGGGACACTTTTTGCAATTTTGGAATTTTTGGGCCAAAAAAGAGGTTTTTTTTCCCAATGCGCCGCACCACCTGGCGCTCGCTTTTGATGGGGTTCTCCTTTTGATGAAACCTCAGCATTTTTATATTTTTCATGAAAAAATATGCATGCTCACCAATTTCCAAGAAATTTTGACAGGTTTTGAGCCCCCAAAATGGTCAAAAACATCTCAAAAATGACCTTTCTGCCCCTTTTTTGACACACAGGAAGTAGTGCTGGGAGAACTCAATTTTGGAGGGGAAAATGGAGGCCAAATTCAAAAATTCCACTTGTTATAGAAGTTAGACAGGAAGACCTTTCGAACAAGAACACTTGGAGAAAATTTGGACATCGGGAAGGTCTCCAAAAGCAGCTGCAAAAAGGTGATGTGCATAGGGAAATCAGCGCGACGCATTGGGGAAATTTTGCTCAGTTTGACAAAAAATGCTATGTTTTTTGCCTAGTTTCTTGAAAGTTTGACTTTTCTTCTTCTAAATGTCAAACTCATGATGTAATTTAACGTAATTTGATGGATCTTAATGTAATTATGCTAAATTTTCACTCATAGGGGTAGATTCATCCATGAAAAAGTAGTTTGCAATTGAATGAATAAGTTCCCTAGTTGTTAGAGTCAAGCTGTTCCATTGCCTAATTTTTAGTTCTCAGTTTAGAATTTGTTGGAACAGATCCTAAACTTATGAGCTCAACCCATAGAGGCTAGGATGAGTTTTTTTTTCCTATATCTTGTGATCTTTCAGTCATTAGCAAAGGTTGGACTTTTGAGAAAGCTTGGAGCTTCATTGTATACATTTTTCAGCAGTTTTGGCTAAGGAATGGACCAGGGTTTGCAACACTTTATGGGATTCATGTGGCATTTTTCTTTGGTATTGTGTTTCCTTATATAATTTTAAGTTTAAATGTGTTTTATGTATGCCATTATCTCTCTTTGTTTCATCTTAACTAAATCAAACAAGGATAAAGGTAGAATCCATTGAAATTGTAGTGCTCTACCTAGGGTTTGTTTAGTTATTTACGTTTTCAGTTGTTTGAAGAGGATCCATGAGAGATTCTTGCCCTCTTTAGCTCCTCACCTATCTAAATCTCTCCATATCACTCAAATTGAAGTACCAAATCATTTTCCTACCTTGCCCCATAGAGATCTCTGCAAAACTGAGCCTCATTCCCCAGACCCAAATCTGCCTTTCCATTTGAACCAACAAAACATTATTAAATTTGATCAAACTCTTTTGCACACATACCTAGCCTAAAATCAGTCTTCACATGAGTCATCTCAAGCCTCATTGATCATATTTGGCTGAGATTGACAAGGAAATATCCCTCTCCTGACCTGGTAGGGCTAGCTACTAGGTTAAGCATGGTTTGATGTTATCCTAGGTCCTATCTTTCTCAGCCTGAGTTAGATATAGGCTCTAACATAGTGGCAACCATACTGGGGAGAGATTGTTTGTTTGTTATTGTTATTCATTTTATAAACTACAGATGGAGCCTGAAGATTAGCCAGGTAGCCTTCGAAATGCTTTTGCTTTGCATTAGCGAAAGTAGATAAAAGCTACTTCAGTCAATCTTCAGTCTAGTCTTATAAACAGAACATTTGTCTTACAAATTGCCCTAGTACATCTGATAATTCTAAACTTTTGGATTATAAGCTTAGAATTTGGTAGGCTGAACAAGTTGATAATGTCAATTTGATTTCTTGGAAGTAATAACACACTGGCTTCCAGAAGATATACTAGAACAAATCCTGATCCTGATCCACCCCCTGTGTACGAAAATCCCAATCTCATTCCAAGAATCCTTCGCTGAGAGCGTTCTGTGATTTCAGTGTTTCGATCTCATTCATGTCCAGTGGTTTTTGAATTTCTTGACGATCTTGAGTTTGATGAGCATTTTGATTTGTCATTGTTTGAGACTAAATCAGAAAGGTTGTTGCTTCTACTATCCTAAATCCAAAGTTTGTCAAAGATCTAGAAACTAAAAAAGCCAATAAATCAATTGACGATTATATCTTGAAACTCCAAACTTCCATTGAGGCTACAAACATTCCTGAATTCTTAGCGTCTGCTTCTGCAACTCTAGGGTCATCCTCTATTGCATCTAGTTCTAGAATTCCCATCGAAACTCCCTTCATTCCCACCATTCCTGTGCAACCTTCTATCTTTGATAAAAAGTCTGTAGTGGTGTCCCCTCCATCTACTCCTTCTACCCCTCAAACATCCAAAATTTCTTCACCTCCATCTACACCTCATACATCAGTTGCACCCACTACCCCTACGTCCCCAAGATGGGTTGCAAATCCACCTAGAGCAATGGCTGCCCGGTTTGCACCCCTTGTGTTGCCTCAAAATTTGGATGACATGCTCGCCGATTATCAAAGAAAAATTCCATTGTTTGATGGCACTCCTCAAGGTGTTACAACTCAACAACATGTGGATAGGATGATAGATTTCTTTTACCTTCATGAGATTGATGCAAAAAATGTGACAATGAGACTGTTTGTACAAACGTTTGGAGGTGAAGTGGGGAAATGGTTTAGAGCTTTGCCAACTACAAGTATCACTACATTGCCTAATCTTCAGAGACAATTCTTGGATCGTTGGGAAGTGAAGAAAAACCCTCTTCAGATCCTTTCCTAATATGAGAACATCAAGCGAAATGTTGGTGAGTCTGTTCAAGATTATTGTATTAGATTCAATTCTGTTTACAATGCAATTCTTGCTGATATAAAGCCACCTATGGGGCTAGCTTTGATTAAGTTCCTGAATGGTTTCGATCCTGATATGGCCTATCAATTAAGAGAAAGAGATCTAGCCACTTTGGAAGATATGCAGAAAATTGCAGTCAGTGTTGAAGCTAATCTGCTTGCCAAGAGAGCTAGAACTAAGGTAGAAAAGAAGGTAACAATAAAGGAAGAAGTTTCCACTTCAGATCAAGTTCTCATTAAGATGGAGAAGATGTTTGACAAGTTGACAATCGAAAATCCTGAACCACAAGTCAGAAATTCTAACTTTTGTGGTCAGCAGCAACCACAATTTAGAATCAAGCAAAGAGAGCAGCAAGCACAAGACCAAGCAGCACAACAACAGGTGAAGGCACCCTTACAACAGAATTTTGGACATGGTCCAGAATCAGATGATGAGGAGAATGTAATTGGAGAGGAGAATCATTTCTTTACACCTGATGATATGCCAATTTTTATCACTGAATACAAGGAGTATTCCGAGAAGTCAGCTATACAAAGGGACGAAAATTTCATCTTGGCAAAGGAAACAGTTCTTGAAGAAGAGTCTGATGAATAGCAAAGAGGATATATGAATGCTCTGTTAGCCCAACAACGATAATATTCACTCGGAAGTAGAGATGTGCCCATAAATCCAATTCAAAAAAGGAAGGAGACAATAGCCCCAAAGAATGATCCTCCCATTGTGCAGAAAAAGGGAAAAGAGATAGCTGATCCTACGACCAGCAAAACAACATCAGCAAACGAAATATCCAATCAACCAAGTGCATCGAAGGAGAAAACTGAAAAGAAGGATGTTTTGGCTAAAGAGGTTGAGAAAACTTCAGTTTTTAACTTAGAAAACGAAATTGCTAAGTTAAAAGTATTTATTCCTTTGACTGAGTTGATGAAGAACAATCGCTATAAAGGTTAGGTGTCTAAGATTCTGAATTTAGATCCATTATCTGATATGGTAAATGTGGAGGATGATCAGATTGAGTTGATCTTTGGTCCAACATTGGAAGGTCAGTCTCAAGATAGTGATGTAGCTCCCTTTTATATCAACTTTAGGGTGCATGATTATGTGTTACACAATGCTATGTTTGATTCCAGAGCCTCTCATAATCTCATGCCTAAGGCAATCATGGAGAAATTGGGTTTGGATATCACCAAAAAGTATCATGACCTTTACTCTTTCAATTCTGGTAGAGTAAGATGCATCGGTCTTATTAAATATTTGGTGGCCAGTTTGGATCAGATTCTGGCTAAAAATGTTTTGATGGATGTGGTTGCGGCAGATATACTTCCTAGATTTGGCATGCTTCTTTCCAGATCTTGGGGAGCAAAAATTAAAGGGACATTGCAGCTTGATTTCTCCTATGCTACTATTC
The DNA here is from genome assembly GCA_000404065.3 of Pinus taeda. Lineage (NCBI taxonomy): Eukaryota > Viridiplantae > Streptophyta > Pinopsida > Pinales > Pinaceae > Pinus > Pinus taeda. The sequence goes on along the minus strand of APFE030442271.1, from coordinate 44,627 downwards.
CTGTATTCAGTCAAATGAGGAAATTATACTGGGAGCAAAGGATGAAATACATGATCATTAACAAGGATAGACCGGTAAATCATCCAATCAACTATGTACATATTGATTTAGAATCATTTGTTTTATATTCAGTTAGCTTTAATGATGTAAATAGCAAAATAGTTGAAGTAGAAGACATTCCAGAGATCAGTGAAAATTTCGTAGAGGTATTAACGTAGGAAAAACAAAGGCTTGATAGTACCACTGAGCAATTAGCCTTCCGACAGCAGCATCATATTGATAGACAACAAAAAAAAGTAATAGAGCAAACAAAATTTCAGCATCTGGAGGAGGACGAAGCCGGCCTGTGGAGCATGGATTTTCATGGTGCAGTAGGAAGGGAAGGCGTTGGAATTGGCATTTGGATACGTAGCCCTGTTTTCACCTGGAACAAAGTGCCAAGTAATGTAAGGGTTTGTTCTTATAAATTGGCTTTTGACTGTTCAAATAATGAGGCTGAATATGAGGCTTTAATTGCTGGTTTGAAAATTCTTAGAAAACATAATGCTAAAAGGATTTCAGTGTATGGTGACTCCAAGTTAGTTATCAAGCAAGTGAAAGGGGAATACCAAGCTAAGCATCCTCGAATGCGGGCCTACCACAATGCGGTATTAGATATCTTGAAATTATTTTTAGATTACACTTTGACATGAGTCCCTCGTGTTCAGAATGTCATTGCAGATTCACTTGCAATAGCAGTAAGTAATTTGAAAATTCCAATCAATTCAAACAATAAGTTTGAGATTCATGTGAAACATCAGCCGACTGTCCCTAAAAATCAAAGGTATATGGCAAGTGTTTCAAGATGATGAAGAGATCGATGAATTTCTGCAGAATGAAGGTAAATTCAAAGACACTTCTATTGATGTGGACTATGATGACGGTGAGGTGGATATAGGTGAGAAAGGAGTTGAGGATGTGAACATTGGATCAGCAGAAAATCCTAAAATGGTGAAGTTATCAAAGGCATTGCCTTCACAGGTAAAAGCAAAGTATATCAGTTTGCTATCTTCTTTTACTGATGTATTTGCATGGGATTATTTAGATTTGAAGGCATATGACACAAGCATAATTCAGCATATCATCCCGATCAAGCCAAATCAAAAGCCTTTTCGTCAAAAGATAAGAATAATAAATCCAAAGTTGTTTCCCTCAATAGAGAAGGAAGTAAATCGGTTGTACAAAACTGGTATCATCGTCCCCATGAGATTTTCAGATTAGATTTCTAATTTGGTGCCGTGCACAAGAAAACAGGTGAGATTAAGTTATGTATAGATTTTAGAAATCTAAATAAAGTATCTTTGAAAGATAACTATCCATTGCCCAAGATGGATCACATACTTCAAAGAGTAGTTGGAGCATCCTGCATGTCGCTACTTGATGGGTATTCGGGTCATAACCAAATTATGGTCCATGAGGATGATAGAGACAAAACAACGTTCACCACTCTGTGGGGAACTTTTCATTATGCAAAGATGCCTTTCAGATTGAAGAATGTTGGTGCAACCTTTCAACGGGCGAAGGATATCGCATTTGCTAAAGAAAAAGATGTTTTTCTAGTTGTTTATCTTAATGATTTGATAGTTTTCTCTAATTCAGATGAAGAGCACCTCTATCATCTGAAAATTGTATTTCAGCGGTGTAGAAAGTATGGTATATCTCTCAATCCAAAGAAGATTCTGTTTGCCATGGATGAAGGCAAGCTTCTTGGTCATATTATATCAAAGGAGGGCATCCGCATCGATCCAGCTTGGGTGAAATCCATTCAAAAGATTGATTTTCCACGAAGTAAGAAAGAGATTCAATCATTCAACGGTAGGATGAACTTCTTACGTCGCTTTGTGCCCAAACTTGCAGAACATCTAAGGGAAATCACAAACATGCTCAAGAAAGATAGTGTAGTGAAGTGGACCGAGGAAGCAGTTAAGTCTTTCAATTTGGTGAAATTGGCCCTATCCTCAGCTCCAATTTTGATTAGCCCGGATTATACTCAATATTTCATTTTGTTTTCTTTTGCCTCTGATCATACTATGGTAGTAGTCTTGATGCAGAAAAGAGACCAGCTTGAGAAACCAATTGCATTTTTCAGCAGAACCATAAGGGACGCATCTTTAAAGTATAATATTATTGAAAAATAGGCTCTTGCTTTGGTGAAGGCATTGAAATACTTTTGAGTCTATATTCTACATTATCACATCCTTGATTATGTCCCTAATGCTATTGTTAAAGATGTCTTAGTGCAAATAGATCGAGAGGGAAGAAGAGGAAAATGGATTACTGCCTTGTTGGAATATGATGTGGAGATCAAACTGACAAAACTCATCAAAGGACATGGGCTAGCCAAACTCATGGCTGAGTCAAATATGCATGCCTTGTACATTAATCTCATTGCTACTATGTCCGAGGAAGATGAAGAGAGTTCACCCACTCAGGTATCAGAAATATTTCTGCTTTCTCCTTGGTATTCAAACATTGTTTATGTACTCCAAAATCTGTCACCACCACCTGAAATGGCTAAGAACAAAAGTAGGACCCTGAAATTGAAGGCTGCCAAGTTTTGTATCATGAATAATGCACTTTATTGGAAAGATCCTGGTGGTGTCTTGCTCAATTGTTCGGTTGAAGAAGAGGCAAAACAAGTTATGGAAGACTTTCACAAGCGCGATTGCGGAGGTCATCTTTTTTGGAAGACAACAGCCAATAAAATTTTGAGAGCAGGATATTATTGGCCAACTCTTTTTGCTGATGTGTACAAAACTATAGCAAGCTGCCATGAATGTCAGATTTTTCAAGGTAGGAGGAAATTGCAGCCTTTACCACTCAAGCCCATTGAAGTAAGTACTCCATTTTAGCAGTGGGTTCTGGACTTCATTGGTGAGATCCATCCTAGTTCTTCAGCATAGCACAAATGGATCCTCACAGTGATGGACTATTTTACCAAATGGATTGAGGTGATTCCTACAAGGTAGGCCACTGATTTGGTAATCATTTCATTTCTTGAAAACAATATTTTGTCTCGTTTTGGCTGTCCACATAAGCTGATCACTGATAATGCAATAGCCTTTAAATCTAAAGGAATGATTGACTTTTGTACTAAATATCAAATCACTTTGGGTCACTCAACTGCATCTTACCGCCAAGGTAATGGATTGGTGGAATCCTCAAATAAATCTTTGGTCAACATTATCAAAAAACTGCTGGAAACAAACAAGAAAAGTTGGCACAAAAAGCTTGTTAATGCACTTTGGGCAGACAGAGTAAGTCAAAATAAATCTATAGGCATGTCTCCTTTCGAGCTCATGTATGGTGTGGACACAGTCTTCCTAACCTCTCTTTTGGTCCCAATGGTTAAACTCATACAAGAAGCAGGCAACGAAGATGATCATTTTTAGTGGAGAAGCAAACTCGGGAGGCGTTTTTTCAAAACACTTTCAAGCTACAAGAGAGAATTAAGAAGATATATGATCAAAAGGCAAAGGTGGACAAGCTTCAAATAGAAGACATAGTGCTGAATCAGGATGCGAGAAATGAAGATAAAGGTAAGCATGGCAAGTTTGAGAATCTTTGGAAAGGACCTTTCAAGGTTGCTGCATATCGGGGCCAAAATGCTTTCCTTTTGAAAGAAATGAATGAAGAAGACTATCCAGGTGGGCCATTCAATGGCCGGCTGCTCAAACGATACTATTTTTGAAGTGTTTTCTGCTGTAATATGTATCACTGTACATACCGGTTTGTTTAAATTTCATTGCAAGTGTGTACTATATCATTCTTTCAGTTTGGGGCCTGAGGTGAAAGCTATAAAACTAAGGTTTGATTTCAGTTTTGTCTAGTTGGTTTGAGTTAGGTCTTTTAGTCGATTTCAGTCTTGAAATTGGGTCAGTTTTGAGTCAGATTTCAGTCCTGAAATTGAGTCAAGAATTTAGTTTCGGTTTGTCGAAGTTATTGACTCCATAGCCCAATGGACGAACGCGTTGCTTGCTTTCCCAGAGATCTATAGTTCTTGGCACCTCTAAGGAGCTATCATCCCCATTGGAGCCAATGCTAGTGTTGGTATCTTCATCCCTCCACTAGTGATCAAATTCTCTTGTTGCATTGCATATTAGGTGTCTCGCTTAGTCAGCTGCATTCCATTAGGATCATGGATCATTTGACGGTAGTGGCTTGTTGTACATTTTCCCTCATGCCCTTTACCTGCTGGCCCATTTCCATTCATCTATATCATTTGTAGTCATTTTTTGTCTTTAAATATGCAAGAGTCATTTTTAGGGTTTCAATCTCATTAGGTCTAGGGTTTCGTCAAAAAGGTCTTCAAAAGGTTCGATAATAGTCAGCAAGTGCATGAGGAGGTTGAATAGAGTCCCAATACCAATAAATTCCATAATCGCATGCTCAGAGACTTATTTTTCCTCAAAACCCTGTTTTGAGGAAAAACAGAGTATTCTATGTTTTCATGTATAAAATTTGATGTAATTTCAGTTTTTCATATGTAACAGCTTTAGTGGCAACCCTGGTCACCTTGCCAAGCTTTAGCGTCTCCATCACCTGCAAGGCAAATAAAAATCAAATCATTCAGTTCATCAAAGGAAAAATAAAGCAAAACTGCGTAAAAATAGAGTTTGAAAAGCAAATGTAAAATGTAAACATTACAAAAGTGGGTTTTATGAGTGAAAAATTAAAGTCGTTTGTATATAAACCATTTCTTGTGTTTGAAAAACTCATTTGCATCCAAAAGGGAAAGAGGAACTTAGAGCAAGGTCGTGGAAGGAAAATCAGAGCAAATAGTTCCAGTTTCAGAGGCGCAAGGCATTGGGTCGCAGGCGTGGCACATAGAGCTGGCGCGGCGCATTGGCCCACCCTCCACAGTGCAGAAAATATACTGGCGTGTCACATAGTGCAAGCGCGACGCGTTGGGTTTGTAGTTCGATGCATAGAGCTGCAAGCCTGTTTTCACCCACAAAATTCATCCAAATGCTAAATTCGCTCAATTTCCACCTGTCCAAAGTAAGTTAAGCAATCTTCCAATGCCAATGAATGTGTGTCTCTAGATGTTTATGATGATTGAGTGAGAAAATTTTCAAAACCTACCTCCTTGCAATTTTTTCTCAAAAAAATTGAGTAGGGTTTGTAGTTGTGTTTTTGCTACCAAGTCCACTCCACCACTCCCTCACCCTTTGATTCCATGATTTGTTTTCGAGTATCATTAACTCATTCCACTATCCCCATATCCCTAAATTCATTCACCCCCTATCCCCAATTCTCGCTATCCCAAACCCTAGTTACAAATTCCTAAACCCTAATTTCTATCCCAAAGTCTAACTACTATCCCTAAAACCCTTATATTCCCCAAAATCCAGTCAGCAACATTCCCAAAACCCCTCTTATCCTCTCCCTTCACAGTCCCTCATACATTTCATACATTTGGTACTAAAAGTTAAAACACCTTAAATCTCTTCATACTCATCTAAGAGAAACTCAAATATTTGGGAAACATGGAATCTGATCCTTCCTATGACCGAGATGAGGAGGCACATAGTGACTATCCTACAGAAATTCATGCACCAAGGAAACCTCACAAGGGTGGTAAACATATATGAGAGGAGCTTACTTCACTTGCCGAGTTGCAGGCCTACCCTCTTCCTGTCATGTGCTTTGAACACCAATCCTGTTATCATTTCTGTGAGATGGTTGAGCGAGTCTAGTACCATCATGAGTTGGCCAGGTTGTTTGTGCTCCATCTACATAATGGCCAAGTCACTCTAACAGGTGTGACATTCACCTTGACACCGGAGTCTATTTCTCTAGCAACTGGCATTCCAAATGTCGAGGAGCAGTGGAATAAAAGGTAGAAAATTGACAACGAACATTATGAACCTTACATGAAAGTTGGTTATCAGAGACATCTCAATAGAGTTTTTCCCTTCCGGTACCTGAAAGACTCATATGCTCCCTTGATGAAACTCATAATTAAGTATTTCAGCTGTGAGGGCTGGTTTTCTCGCCTGTATGCCTATCATATCAGATTGTTGATGCAATTTACTAGGGTGATAATGATGAATCTCCCCTAGTTCATTTGCTGAAACATTGAGAAGATGACCACCTTAGTGCAAAGGAATACTCCTCAGAAACAGTATAATAGCATATACCATTTTGCACTAATAAAAATTGTGGTCATGCATCAGCTTGGGTTACAGAATATCTCATGGGAGGATTTCATTTCACATGAGGTCTTCATGGGTCCTCAAGTGCCTCACATCAGCAGGAGAGTCATGAGATACAGACCACTAGTGTGTCGGTGTTTGTCACCTATGAAAAGGGCACTAGAATGTTGTTTGCAGCAGCAAAGCGAGTATTATCTCCACCTGGGGTGGAAGGGGTGTCACTTCCTCCATTAGCAGAATAGGTTCAGGACAAGGGCAAGCGGCCATTACATGATGAGGGGCCTTCAAGAGAGCAGGAGACAAATTTCATTCTCATTCAGGATGATGACACTAATTTTGGCCCACAAAGGTCAAAGCTCAAGGAGATCATTCAGGAGCAACATGCAGACATCAATGATTTTTCCGTCAACCTAGAAAGAGCTAAGTGGATAATCGAATACCTGGAGCAAAGAAACAAGCAGCTAGAGGATCAACAAATCATTATGGAGTTGCAAAACATACGAGAAAACCGCCAAGCTGGCAAGAGGAGGAAAGTGAAGCTCACACCACTTGAACAAGGAATCAATGCTGATCAAGAATCTTGGCTTGAGAGAGTGAATATCCACTTAGAAAAGTTGCTATAGAAGGCCAATAGGGAGAAAACAATGTTGAGGGACATGGCCTACCATTACTTTGTGAGAAACAAAAGTTGCAAGGCAAGAATCAGGAACTTGAAGGCCAAGTTGAAGAAGACATTGAGGAAGAGAAAAGAGAAAGATAGAATTTAGATATTGGCTGAGGCTTCCTTGGCCTAGCATAACACTTAATGGAGAACACTCAGCCCAAATTTCAAAAAATTTGGGATACTTTTTGCAATTTTGTAATTTTTGGGCCAAAAAACAGGTCTTTCTACCCAATGCGCCGCGCCACCTGGCGCTCGCTATTGATAGGGGTCTCCTTTTGATGAAAACTCATAATTTTTGGATTTTTCATGAAAATATATGCAAGCTCACCAATGGCCAAGAAATTTTGACAGGTTTTGAGCCCCCAAAAAGGTCAAAACACCCCAAAAATGACCTTTCTGCCCCTTTTTGGACACACAGGAAGCAGTGTTGGGAGAACTCAATTTTGGAGGGGAAAATGGAGGCCAAATTAAAAATTTCCACTTGTTCTGGAAAGTAGATAGGCAGAAATTTCCAACAAGCACACTTGGAGAAAATTTGGAAGCCAAGAAGCCCTCCAAAAGTAGCTACAAGTAGGCGCTACGCATAGGGAAATCAGCGTGACGCATTGGGGAAATTTTGCTCATTTTGACCTAAAATGCTCTGCTTTTTACCTAGTTTCTTAACAGTTTGACTTTTTTTCTTCTAAATATCAAACTCATGATGTAATTTAATGTAATTTGATGGATCTTGATGTAATTATGTTAAATTTTCACTCATAGAGGTAGATTCATCCTTGAAAAAGTAATTTACAACTGAATGAATCAGTTCCCTAGTTTTTAGAGGCAAGCTGTTCCACTGCCTAATTTTTAGTTGTCAGTTTAGAATTTGTTGGAACAGTTCCTAAACTTATGACCTCAACCTAGAGGCTAGGATGAGTTGTTGTTTTCCTATATCTTGTGATTTTTCAGTAATGAGAAAAGGTTGGACTTTTGAGAAAGCTTGGAGCTTCATTATATACATTTTTCAACAGTTTTGGCTAAGGAATAGACCAGGGTTTGTAGCACTTTATGGGATTCATGTGGCATCTTGCTTTGGTATTGTGTTTCCTTCTATAATTTTAGGTTTAAATGTGTTTTATGTATGCCATTATCTCTCTTTTTTTCATCTTAACTAAATCAAACAAGGATAAAGGTAGAATCCATTGAAATTGTAGTGCTCTACCTAGGGTTTGTTTAGTTATTTACGTTTTCAGTTGTTTGAAGAGGATCCCTGAGACCTTCTTGCCCTCTTCAGCTCCTCACCTATCTAAATCTTTACATCTCACAAAAATTGAAGTACCAAATCATTTGCCTACCTTGCCCCATATAGATCTTTGCAAAACTGAGCCTCATTCCCCAAACCCAAATCTGCCTTTCCAGCTGAGCCAACAAAACATCATTAAATTTGATCAGACTCTTTTGCACACATACCTAGCATAAAATCAGTCTTCACATGAGTCATCTCAAGCCTCATTGATCATATTTGGCTGAGATTGACAAGGAGAGAGCCCTCTAGGCTCTCCCGACATGGTAGGGCTAGCTACCAGGTTAAGCATGGTTTGATGTTATCCTAAGTCCTACCTTTCTCAGCCTGAGGTAAATATAGGCTCTAACAGATTCCACATGGGAGGATGATAATTTTATATAGAAGCATCTAGAACTACTCAAGCATTGAGGACAACACTTTTTTGAAGGAGAGGGACAAGTTAGGTCCCTATAATACTAGTGATCCCCCCATTACTATTGTCATTGTAGCCCTTATTGTTATTATTGTGCCCGATAGAAGCCCACTATTATTATTGTTGTACCCTTATATTATTATTGTTATGTCCACTTTGATTATATTGTGACCCCTTAAAATCCTATATATAGAAAGGAGGTTTAGTCATTTGTATCATCTAAGAATTGTTCATTTGTGTAATGTAAAGGAGGTTGCCCCCTCGAAGAGGATGATTTTGAATTCATTAATCTATATTTTCTATATTTTTGCAAGCTAGTTCATAACAAAAGATGTCATTTGAAAGAAAGTTGCTTTGGGTTATAGTGCCATTGGATCATGTAGAAGGGGTACGCTATACCGAACTGGTCTGTGATTATGAAGAAAGTGATGATGAACTAGATTAGATTTGCAAGGTAACTGTGTGAGATATAGATTGGATCAATCCAATAACATATGTATGGATTGCATAGGACCAGGAGAGTTCTTGCACCTTTGATTCAGACGAGGAGTTAGAGCATTGGCGGAATCGCTTCCATGAAGTGTCTACATTGTGCTGCAATATGATGATGAAGTCACTGCGTTGTGTTTCGCCAGAGGCAAGAAAATTACCTTATTATGATGGTTTAACTGATGTAGATATATTTTTGGATGAATTTGAGCGTGAAGTCCCTGAGGACCACCACTTCCAAGCATTAGAGTTGGCACTGCACGTGACACCTGCACATTGATGGGGTACGCATAAGGATAGTTTTGCTGGATGGCGAGATTGCAAAAGAATGATGAAGTTATGGTTCAGGCATGCTAACACTAGAATGGCTGAGAAATATAATGGAAAGGATGATTTGTGCTATCACCTAGCGAAATGGACTAAAGCGTGGGCAACAAAACCATAGCCAGAGTGGGTACACATATTTTTCCATACCCTGGATATCATCTGCATGAACTGGTATCTTGAAATGGAGCTCCACCATGGCACCGCAGAATGGGATGTATTGAAGGAAGGTTTCTTATTGACTTTCAGTTTTGAGGATAGGTTTGCAAGTATTGCTGAAGCACTATAGGAAATTAAAGCGGTTATCTTCATAACATTGACGGAACTTATGGAATGGACCCAACTAGATTGGAGCAGCCAACTGCACCACGCACTAGCATGCTATAATGTGACCACTGAAGAGGAAGTAGAATACCCCATGAAAATCAATATTCCAGAAGTGGAAGGACATCGTGAAGTCTAGAGGACACAAATAAAAAACCTGGACATCTCCGCAACAATGAAACAAAGAAATTAAATAATGGCAATAAGGAAGAACCAAAATTCACGAAAATTGGAGATTACTGGGATGATGCTACAGTAGATAAAGTTGTTGAATTACTTTGCGAATACCAAGATCTCTTTCCAACTGATTTTTTAGATCTGAAGGGCATGATCGGTGACTTGGGTGTTATGAAGGTCACACTGAAGCTGGATTTGAATCCTATTAAACAAAGGCCTTACTAACTTAATCATAAGTAAAGAAAAATGTTCACTAGGAGCTAGGTAAGATGCTAGAGGTAGGCATCATAGTACCTGTTGAAGAATTTGACTGGGTGAGCTTGATGGTATTCCAAGAAAAGAAACAAAAAGGTGAAATAACGATCTGCGTAGATCTGTGGAAGCTGAATGATGCATGTGTCCACGATCCATTTTCGATGTCGTATGCAGACGAAGTGTTAGACAATGTTGGAGGGTAGAAGACCTATTCCTTTACTAGCGAGTTTTCAGGGTATCATCAAATCAAGATCACACTAGAGGATAGAAGCAAAACAACCTTTGCAATGACGTGGGGTTATTTTCAGTACACTATGATGCCATTTTGTCTAAAGAATGTGCCTGTAATATTTTCCCATGTAGTCATTGCAATGTTCAAGGAGTTCATTCATAAGTTTCTGGAGGTATACTTTGATGACTAGACGATGTTTGGATTAGTTAACAGTCATGTAGCAAGTCTGCACTTGATGTTGGATATATGTTGCAGATACCAAATTGCTGAATTTGAAAAAATGCATATTTTGTGTTCCTTTTGGGATATTTCTAGGTCATGTTGTGTGTACGAAAGGATTGATGGTGGGCCCTGCAAAGGTCACAGTAATTATGAACTTGAAGGCCCCTAGGAATGTTAAGCAGTTATGTGCGACATTGGGACATACGCGATACTATAGAAAATTGATCAAAGTTCATGCTCAAATTACTACACCCATGGAGAAACTACTAAATAAGGACGTGACATTATGTTGGGACGAAGAATGTCAGTGCAACCTAGATGTGTTGGAGGAAAAGACGGTAACTGCATCAATCTTGGTATTGTTTGATTGGAAAAAGGAGTTTCATGTACATGTGGATGCCTCTTGCATGATGTTGGGCGCAGTGCTAACACAACTTGGTGAAGGAGAAACAGGCCATCCTATAGCCTTCACAAGTTGGAATTTATCGAAGGTCGAGAAAAATTATTCAACTACCAAGCATGAAGGGTTGGCCATGGAATACACACTGCAAAAATGTAGGCATTATCTGTTAGGAGGGAATTTCAAGATGTACATAGATCATTTTGCCTTGAAATACCTAGTCAACAAGCCTACGTTTGGGGGGGAGGGGGGAGGGAGATTTGCAGGTTGTTGTTATTATTTTAGTGGTATGAATTTGAAGTCATTGTAAACCCAGGGAGGTTAAATTTTGGACCTGATCATCTATCTCAAATCGAAATAGGAGAAGAACCTAATAATTTGGAAGAAGAGTTTCTAGATGCATAGCTCTTTATGTTACACGTAGTGAATGACCATTTTGAGATATTATTCACTACGAGAATGGCACCAGAAGGATATACAAGTCAACAAAAGAAGGAATTAGTGGTGTGCGTGGATGATTTTTTAGTTTTTGAGGGATATTTGTATAAAATGGGTGCAAAAGAAATATTGCGAAGATATGTGCTGGACTTTGAGCGGGACATCATTCTCGCTGAATCTCATGGGGGAGCTATGGGAGACCATTACGCAGGCAAAGCAACTACACAGAAGATTTTGTGTGCAGGTCTATGGTGGCCAAAACTGCATAAGGTTTCCAAGGTATATTGTAATACGTTTGATGCATGTCAAAGAACTTGCAGAACATCGTGAAGATATGAGTTACCACCACATCCTCATGTATATTCGTAGCCCTTTGAAAAGAGGGCGATTGATTTTGTTGGTCCAATTCAGCCCAGTGGAAAGAAAACGGGTGCACGCTATATTATCACTATGACAAAATATCTAACTAGATGGGTAGAAGCACATCGAGCTAAGGATTGTACAACAGGTACGGCAACAAAATTCTTGTTCAAGTATGTCTTAACTAGATTTAGATGCCCGAAAGTGTTGATGAGTGATAGGGGTAGGCACTTTCTGAATGAAACGATCAACTTGTTGACTGAGGTATTCCAGGTCTACCATTAGAATAGTACACCATACCACCTGCAGGAAAACATAACTGTTGAAGCCTTTAACAAGATTTTGGAGAACGTGCTGATAAAGGTCTATAATGCACAACAAAATGACTAGGATGTGCATGTACCTGTAGTACTTTGGGCTTATAGGGCTACCTGTAAGAAGCTGACAGAGCAAGCACCGTTCATATTAGTATATGGGGTCGAAGCCGTAATTCTGATCGAATATATTGTGCCTAGTCTGTGCATTAAAACTTTAATGGATATTGTGAATTGTGAGGCCTTGGAGGAACGGCTCGTGCAGCTGATGGAGCTCGAAGAAGATCAATTTTTGGCAAGATTTTGTCAACAGGTATAGAAGGAACATGAAAAAGCATGGCATGACCGCCATATCAAGATTCACACGTTCAAGGTAAATGATCTTGTCCTCTTATATGATAGTAAATTCACTAAATTTTTGGGTAAATTCCAAATGCATTGGTTAGGGCCATATATTGTTAAAGAAATTACAGATGTTGGCGCAGTTCAGCTCGTGAAGTTGAATGGGGAACCCTTCCTTGGAAGAGTGAATGCGAGTAGATTGAAGTTGTATATAGGGGATCCCTCACAATGAATATATGGTAGTAGAATAGTCTTAGTGGTCTAGGCAGTTGCAAGAGAGTGTGGGACTATAAACTATACTGCCTGATTTAGGACAAAGCAGCAAGCAGGCTGCGCGAAGAGTGACGAATATGAAACCAATGAAGCTGTGCTCAGGAGGCTACACAAGAAGGAAATTACCATGCAATCCAGCAAGAAATTGACCATTGGAGTTATTCTTCATGACTTAATGGCTAGAAGATGGTTAAGGAGAGCAGGGTGGCGATAATTAAGGAAAAAGTATTTGAAGATATTCTTCCAAAACAACATTTATTATTATAATTTGGGGGGAATGGTTGGATTTAAATTCAAAAACACCTATAAATTACACATGCCGGTCCGAAAGAGAACACTTTGTGCTCTAAGGCTTGTTACTAAATTTTGTTGTCTGTTGCCTATGAGCCAAGCATTTTGGGAAGAATTCTTGTCATGAGCTAATGTTTCTCCTGTATCTGAAGAGCTATTTATGGAGAGAATGATCACCACTAACCCATCCAAAGCCCTGAGCTCTAAGGCAGCTATGTCCAACGCATCAGGACCAGAAGTGTTAAGTGTAGAGGCTATGCCAGCGGTGCCCACGGCATGGTGGTTGCCTAGACCAAAACAGACTATGATGAAAGAAAAACAACCTACAATGAAGGAAAAGCAACCAGCAGCGAAGAAAAAGTAGAAGAAGTCAGTGCCAGTTGGCGCATCACCAAGGAAGCATATTGAAACACAGGCAAAGAAAAAGAAGGATACGTAGCTAGAGAGATTATTGGACCTGGAGGCAAAAGGATTCCATGGAATGGAGGATATTGGTGCTAAACGAATGGAACTCATGACGAGGCTACCTAAGTATATCCCTCTGTAGAAGGGAAAATTAAAGTTCATGAAGGACCCTAATACTGAGAAGTTTACAGTATCCAAGCCCCTGCTACCTGAGAAGGTCTCTTTTGAATGTCCTTGACTTGCACAGATCATGGTTTTAAAAATGGAGGATTGGGACCTCGCGGACCACACTAAGTTTCCACATTTTGTGACAGAAAAATACATGCAGAACGTCTATTATGAATAAATAGGTACTATAACATTGAATATGATGGAATGGGTCTATGGTGTCGAGAAATCAGGGTTTCTCAATCTGCTATTGGTGCCACATTATCACCACACCCCCATTAATACGATATGTGTGCACCATCTCCTCACGTTGGTGCATGATGGGTGATTATGGCTAGGAGAGCCTATCCCTATCATGGGCATGCTGATTCACAAAATCATGTGGCTACATTACAAAGGTGCGAACTGATGAGCCTCAAAAATGGGTAATTATATGGGCTTATTTTACCTCCTAACCTAGTCAAATCAACCATTCTCTTAGCTTATTGTATGATTTTATGATTATATTTATGCTTATGGAGTGAGTTGAGTTAGTTATGATGCCATGTGGTCTAACATTTGTTTAATGCAGATTATTGATGAATTTTGAGGTCAAAGTCAAGGATCCAGTGGACAAATGGTAGCAATAACTCAAAGTGGAAAAAGGAGAGGAATTATAGGAGGGAATCCCCCTCATTTATTACTCCTCACTTTGAATTCCCCTTCATTCAAATCGGAGTACAAGCAACCAAGTCATGCACTAGAAGGAAACTGAGCAAGTGGAGGATGACTAATGATTATCTCGAATTTTGGGAGCCAAGCCTCCCTGATTTTAAGGAAGATGTTGGTAGCTTCATTTTTATAAGTAGATAGGCCTAGGGCCTCACTAGGGTCGGATTTTTGTTGGATTTTTGCTTATGTAAACTCTGCTCAACTTCTAGCTTATTATTTTATGACAATTCATGTAATATTGCTATTATTTTGGAAATAAAGATGGAATCATTTTTGAGTTAGCACTGAGTTATCTCAGAGGGATGAAGCTCTTGGGTTAGGGCCCAATCCAAGTAGCCAAGCTCCTCTTACTTGTATTTGTATGTTTTATTTCAGTTTTGTAGATTAGGTTGCTATTAGATGTATTTCTTTTATGGTTAAGAATAGGTTGCTTTTAAAGATTCAATAGTTTACTTCCATTTGTGCTTTCTATAGTAGGTTAAGAAGTGATAAAGAAAATATTCAAAAGGATAGCAAAAGTGCCTTGGCCTCTCTTCCTCCCTTTGGGACTATGATTTGAGGCAAAGACCCTCTTACTGTCCCAAAAACACATATTTTCCTCATTCATAGGAATTCTAGTGTTTGTAGCTTTTTAGTTGGTTAATAGTCTAGTTTTTCTTTGCTTCAGATCTTCTTCATCATGCTCATTTTTTTATTTGCAATATTCTTCTTTCATTCTATACTTTCTTGCAGCATTGCTTAGCATTTCCTTTCATAGATCATAGTTTAGACTAGTTGGATGCAAAACTCTGTTTTTCTAGATGCACTTAGTTCATTACTTGTTTGATCTTATTGGTTGAATGTCAGTTCCTTTGCAGCAGATATTTTATTGTATTAGACCATATTATCAGCCATCACATCCTCCATCTGATCCATGCCCTATATGTCACCCAAATCTCACCTCAATTCTGCCTTAGTTTCCTGCATTTTCCATAGAACGCCTTCCTCTCTCCTTGTGCAAATCCAATCATATTTCTCTCTCCTGGTGATTCTTGGTAGACCCCAGGTGTCCTAACACGTCATTCCAACATTCACCCACCTTTTTCAACCTCTCTCACACCCTCAAAATAGTGGAAACTGCTCTCGACCTCCTCTTGTAGGCCTCTTGTAGTTCCCTGTTTTCCTCCTGTAGATTTTCCTGTAGGCTTTCTTTTGAAGGCCGAGTGTGGGAAAAGCCTCCAGAAGGCCACCTAAAACCTTCTAAGACCTATCCACACCATCCCAAATCCTCTCAAGTCCCAAAACCACCCTCCAATGCCACCAATTCTCTGCCACATTCACACACAATAAATTACATGTTTGTCAAATTCACATAAAAATACATAAAATTCCAAAAAGATGTTTTTTTCTTATTTACTTCCAGAAATAGCACAGTTAGATGTTACTTACTTCCTTGAGTGTTCGGTTGTGTTATATTCTTTCCATGTAGTTAACAGGGGGTTTGAAGGGCACCCATAACCTCACTTTATGGGGTCTGGGGCAGCACCTCGGAAAATTTTGGTTTTTGACCCTATGTTAGGTTGGGTGGACCCACCTATGGTTTTGTGCATGATTTTCGCACATGTTTTTTGGATGTGATGGTTTTTTGGTCCATGGTAATGGAAGCTATGGTTTTCGGTCCATGGTATTGGACGCGATGGTTTTCAGTCCATGGTATTGGATGCTTCGGCATATATAAATACGTATTGTAACATTGAAAGGAACAATAATGAAAAATCAAGTTTGTAGTCCCAATTTTGGGATCCAGGGGAAAATCTCTGTATATATGTGTTTTATGTGTTATGATCTTGCATTGTTTATTTTTTGTGTTTTAGAATTCATATGCAGGTAATTTCTGTACGGGGTTAAAACATACATTTGGTATCAGAGTTGTTTTGGCTTCAAGGGGACACCTTTATTGCTGAGGGGTTTAACTCAGGCTTGTGGTAGACCCTGTTCAGTGGGAGATCTACAAGATCGATTCTGTTGGTGAAAAAAGATGGCGAGTAGCGCAAAGATAGAGATCGATAAATTTAATGGTCAGAGTTTTGAGTTGTGGAAACTCAAGATGTAGGATATGTTGGTGGATAAAGATTCGTGGATCATGGTAGATCCAGGTACTAAACCTACGGGAGTGTCCGATGAAGAATGGAAGAAGTTGGATCAGAAGGAAAAGAGCACAATATGATTATGTGTCAGATTCAGTATTGTTGAATGTATCAGGGGAAGCTATGGCGAAATCTTTGTGGGACAAGTTAGGGACTTTGTATCAATCTAAGTCTTTGGTGAATAAACTGTTCCTACGGAAAAAGTTGTATAACCTGAGGATGAAATATGGATACTCGGTGACAAAGCATCTGAATGCATTTAATACTGTGGTAAGTCAGTTAGCATCTATTGATATTAAAATTTTAGATGAAGATAAGTGCATCAGTTTGTTGTGTTCTCTACTAGATTTGTAGGATAGTCTGGGTATTGCAATAGCTAGCAATGCAACTTCCTTGCATTTTGATGAAATAGTTTCATCCTTGCTGACGGAGGAGATGAGACAAAAAATATGGAGAGCGAAAATGGTGATGCCTTGTCTATATGAGGGCGGACCCAGAATAGAAAAAAAAATAAGTCATCAAGTGGGAGATCTAAATCTAAAGGAAGATATAAATCTCCACGAAAACTTGTAAAGGCGATGTGCTAGAAATGTGGAAAGGAAGGGCACTACAAAAGGGACTATAAATCTAAAGCTCCTAACAAAGGAAAGGGATCTGGTGAGGCTCCTTCTGTAGAGGTGAAAACCACCTCAGATGAAGGCGGAGATGTGTACTTGGCTTCTTTAAGTACACATGTAGATCATGAGGCAAGGTTTATTGACTCAGGTGCATCCTTTCACTTCACTCCCCATAGAGAGTGGTTCTGCGAGTATGAGAAATATGATGGTGGTGATGTATTCTTGGGGGATGACAGGAAGGCTAGAATTATTGGTCGCGGAAAAGTAAAGTTGAAGTTGCAAGGTGGAAGGGTTAGAACGCTTCCACGTGTTCTACATATTCCTGCATTAGCTAGAAACCTGATTTCTGTTAGCAAGTTGGATGATGCATGTGTAAAAACAGTGTTTGAGAAGGATACCTGAAAGATGGTTCGGGGAGCACTGGTATTGATGTAGGGAGTTTGGATTGGAACTTTGTACAAGCTGCAAGGTAGCACTATTATTGATGGGTACAATAGTTCCGTGGTTCCTGAAAGTGGAGTAGAAAATCTAGTGGTCTTTGGAGAGAAGACCATGATGTGGCATCAAACGCTTGGACATATTGGAGAAAAGGGCCTTCGGATACTTCATGGTAAAGGTATGGTAGAAGGTATGAGTAATAGCTCTCTATATTTTGATTTCTGTGAAAATTGTGTATATGGGAAGCAGAATCGAGTGAGTTTCCACTCTGGTAGTAAGGGGGCGAAACAGATATTAGAACTTATGCACAGTGATGTGTTTGGACCTATGAAGGTTCCATCACTGGGTAAGTCTATGTATTATGTATCATTTATAGATGACTTCTCAAGGAATACATGGATATATTTCCATAAGAAGAAATATGAAGTCTTTGACAGGTTTAAATAATTTAAGGCTCTGGTGGAAAACCAGATAGAGAAGAAGATAAAGGTGTTGAGGATAGATAACGGTGGAGAGTTTTGCAGTAAGGAATTTGAAGAATTCTGTAAGAAGTGTGGTATAGAAAGATAGAAGACTACTCCATATACATCTCAGCAAAATGGAGTTATAGAAAGAATGAATAAGACGTTGATGGAAAGGGCAAGACACATGCTCAGTGGTGTCGGGTTAGGATAGGAACTCTAGGCAGAGGTGGTGGATATTGCATGTTACCTAGTCAATAGGTAACCTTCATCAGTGTTGGCAGATAAGACTCCACAAGAGGTATGGACTAGTAATAAACCCTCTCTTTCACATCTGAGGGTATTTGGATGTGATGCATATGTACATGTTCCAAAGGCGAAACGAACCAAGTTGGATATTAAATCTAAAAAGTGCAGAGAGGTGAAAGATGTTATTAATCATGAAGTCCAACCAAAGAAACCTGAGAAGATAGAGTTTGAGCTAAAGGAGGAAGAATCAGTCTCTACAGTAGAGGAGGAATCAAAAGATGAAGAGCCACAAACTCCCACTCTGAGAAGATCAATTCGAGAAAGAAGGCAGCCAGAAAGGTATAGTCCATCTGCTTTCTATTCAAATTTTGCTTTGTCTATTACTGATGATGATCCTAGAACTGTGAAGGAAGCAGTAGATTTAGAGGATGGAAAACATTGGAAAGAGGCCATGGTAGATGAAATGGCATCTTTGCACAAAAATGAGGCTTGGTATTTGGTGGAGTTGTCGGCTGGAAGGAAACCCATTGGCAGCAAATGGGTGTTCAAGAAGAAGACAAATGTAGAAGGAAAGGTGGAGAAATACAAAGCTCAGTTGGTAGCAAAAGGTTATTCC
>APFE030442271.1:1405-12911 GCA_000404065.3 Pinus taeda | reverse complement strand
AAAGTGGTCCTTGAAAGAAAAGAAGCAGGGGGTTGTAGCTCCCTTCCAGGAGAGACTGGAAAATGAGAGAGAGTTGTAGCTCTCTACAGGTTGCAACCAGCGTACTGGTAAAGGACTGCACCAGTACAAGACCATTGTAAAAGGAGTTTCTAATCTGAAAGAAGATAGAGACATATTGCAGCAGGTGGTTTTCACCCACATTGGGTTTCCACCTTATATCTGGTGTTCTTTGATGTGACTGTCTGCTTTTCTTGTTCATGCTCATTATTTATTGGTATGCAAAAATAATTCAAAGTATAAATAAGAAAGATTTGGTAAAAGAATTAGATAATACTGATTCACCCCCCCTCTCAGTATTATTGTCAACAAGGGGCTGAGGGAGTCACTGAACAACTCTATTACATAAACCAAACGAGGTTGCATGGAACTAGACCATACCAATAGGGGATGCAAGGGACATCTTAGGCATACTACAACCCTAACCAAGTCATTTCCATACCTTCTTGGGCCCCCCCTACTCATCCTTCCTTGTCCACACCTCCTCCTTGGTCCTTCACATCTCCATATCATGCCCAACCAACCACCCATTCATTTCAATCCTATGCTCTGCCGTAGCCTCGTCGGAATGCATCTCATCAAGGGAGGAGGCCCCAATACAACCCTCTTCCCACTCTTTTTCCTCCACCACCTACCCAACCACAACCGTTACCTCCTGCTCCACCAAAGCAACCCCATATGCCTGCCCAGCCAAATCTGAACCCGAACAATATACAGGCTCAACAAGTGTATAGTGGGGAACCATCATGCCCGACTAATGTTGTGGAGATACAATAAATTAACTTGTGATCTGGGAAAGTTCTCCTAGATAGCCAACCTCCACCTAGGGAGGTTGAGGAAGATAAAGAGGAAAGTGAACCTAAAGCAAATCCACCCTTTCCTAAGAGACTATTCGCGACAATCCAGCCTACCCTAGAAGGAACTGAACTCTTGGGAGAATTGAAACATTTATGTGTGAGTATACCACTTCTCCAAGACATAAAAGATGTGCCTATCTACAATAGGCTGATCAACGAGAAGTGCTTTGGGCATCCAGGAAGGTGCAAGAGAGATTCCCCAACCATCAATTTCATAGGGCAACTGTCCAACCTGATGTTAGGGTAGGTAATCTGTCCAAGATATCTAGACCCTAGAAGCTTAGTAGTTTATGTCCACATCAATGGCACCATGATCCCACACACCTTGATTGATCTAGGAGCTATCATTAATGTGATGACAAAGGACACAATGCTCAAACTCAACCTCTATGGGTCCTTGAGGAAGACCACGATCATGCTACAACTTGCAGGCTACTCCACTGTGACCCGTAAGGGGATTGTCGAAGATGTGATGGTATCCATTGATTCTTGGGAGTACCCTACTGATTTCTTAGTTCTCTAGCCAAAGGCAAGGCTCATTGGGTGTCCTCTCATTCTGGGAAGATCCTGGTTGGTTACTATCGATGCCTACATCAGCTGTCGAATTGGGAACACGACCATAAAGAACGGGCACATGTCCAAGCAATTAAATCTATATCCTCCTACACAACCCTTTCTATAAAATGATCTACCTCTCTGGTTTGAGGAGGAGGATGAGGATGAAGTTTATTCTGCACCACTTTGTACATTAGAAATTTCCATGGGGGGAAACCACAAGATGACGATGATATGATTGAATATCTGATTCAGAAGCCACCTCCAAGTGTATCACCATTAGAGGAAATATAAGAGAAACCCAAAAAAACCCCTCAACTAATCTCTGTGCAGCCGACTCCACTCCTCTCTGTGTTAAGAATATAGAGTTTGGCCCAGAAAGAACCTTGAAAATCAATCCATCCCTATCCACTTCGCAGGACAATGAACTATGTAGCCTGCTGAGAAAACACCTAGATGTCTTCACTTGGAGTTATAAGTAGATGAAGGGTGTGAACCCTTCAATATGCACTCATCATATATACATTAAGGAGGATTGAAATCCAGTCAGGCAACCTGAAAGGAGGATGAATCCAGCACTTAAAGATATTTTTAGGGAAGAACTGCAGAAATTACTTGATGCAGGATTCATCTATCCCATATCTGATAGTGAATGGGTTTCTCCTTTGGTGCTACTGCTCAAGAAAGATGGTAAGTGGAGAATCTCTGTTGACTATCAGGAATTGAACAAAGCCACCAAAAAGGATTATTTTCCTTTACTTTTCATAGATCAAGTGTTAGACAATCTAGCAAGGAAAAAGTTTTTCTCTTTCTTAAATGGGTTTAGCGGGTACAATCAGATTTAAATCAGCCTACAAGACCAAGATAAGACACTTTCACTTGTCGTTGGGGTACCTTTGCATACTGGGTACTTCCTTATGGTTTGTGCAATTCTCCAGCCACTTTTGAAAGAGTGGTATTGAGTATATTTTCTCAACTGGTTCATGATAGAGTAGAAATATACATGGATTATTTTACTCCTTATGGTTCTGACTTGCAAGAAGCTTTGTATAACTTAGGAAAAGTTCTAGATAAGTGTATTGATATGAACCTGTCCCTCAGTCTAGAAAAATTTGAATTCTTGATGACTGAAGGGACCGTGCTAGGTCATGCAATATCTCAACAAGAACTGCAGGTGGACCCCAACGAAATTGCCATCATGCAAAGGGTCCCACCTCCTCAAAAGGTGAGAGATGTCAGAAGTTTCCTGGGCTTAGCTGGGTATTACAGGAGATTCATTAAATATTTCAACAAGTTAGCCTCTCCTTTGTTTGGCCTCTTAGGCAAAGATGTCGAGTTCATATGGTCAGAAACCTGTCAAAATCCTTAGGTACCTTGAAGAGAAAGCTCGTGACTGCCCCAATTCTGAGAGGTCCAAAATGGGCCCTACCTTTCCATATTCACACAGATGCCTCGAACAAAGCAATAGGAGTAGCCTTAAGACAAATTGATGAAAAGTTACCTTATGCCATATACTTTATAAGAAAAAACTTGTCAAAGTCAGAGTTAAACTATACAGTGGCCGAGAAGGAGCTCCTAACTGTTTTGCCTTCCTTAAACCAATTTAGACATTATACACAGACTATAAAACCTTTGTGCACACTGATCATGCTGCAATTAGATATTTAATGAATGAACTAGATGTAAATGCTCACATTATTAGATGGTTGATTTTAATACAACAGTTTGATTTGACCATTATTGATAAGCATGGTAAAGAAAATGTTGTTGCTGACTTTTTTTCTAGAGTAAATTTGCCTGTAGGTGAAGAAGGAATGGTGGATAACAAAATGCCAAATGAACATCTATTTTCTATCTCAGTACTCTCTCCATGGTTTGCCAATATAGAAAACTACTTGGTTTCAGCACATTTCCCACCACACCTGTCCTCAAAGGAGAAGAGAAAGAGAGCAAGGAAAAGCACCCCTTTCACTTGGATTGGGGGAAATCTCTTCAAACTTGGACCAGATTAGATCTTGAGAAGATGTGTCAGGGAGGAGGAAGTGTGCTTAAATGTCTATTGATTGTGCTCTCTGGCACCAATGCAGTGTTGTTCTTAACACAATGTGATGCAGAACAACCTTAGCTTAGAGACAATTCTATGCAATGCATTGTCTCCCACTCAGGGCTGTGGTGATCCTTGTTAAGCCAAAAAACCCATCTTTTGCTTGATTTTTCCAAATTTTCTTTTGATGTTGTTTGCTAAAAGATCAAGGTTTCCTATGGCTCTGAAATCAATTTGAATTTCCTTTCCTAGCCCTCCTTTGACCTTGATTGGTTAGTGTTTCTTAAGAGATTTCTTTATCATTATCAATTCATTGTCAAAGTTAGATTACAATTATTAATCTCTACTTTTCTGAAAAGAATTGACATAAAGCCTTCATTTCTTGTGAAAAGCATTTATTGATCTTTTGTGCATTTAGTTTCTTTATGTTCATCTAAACATTAAAGGAATGAAAATAAAAACATGCATATTGAATTTAGAAGTTTTTGTGTGCTTGTAGGAGTGGTATAGGGAAATTCACATTAGATGTGCTATATGCTGTTTGTTTAAAGATTCTAATTGCTTTATCCCTTTTAGTTATGGTTTTCATTGTTTAAATCAAATGAAAATCATCTTAGTTGCATTCTAGGAGTTTCAGAAACATCACACGGTGAACCTAAAAGGAAAACTTTTAAACAAGATCAACTAAAATTTATCTCAATTAACCTAATGGAGCATTGTAACTTAACGCATAACATTTAGAGGTCTAGGCTAGAGATGTGTTCCGACGTCGTTAAACATAGCAGTTGTTGCTAATGGTCTGTGATACATTCCGAGTGTGATACCTTATTCCATGTACATAAGTGTATCGTAGCTTGTCCATGTACCTTTAGGTATATAGGGTGTTGTTATAGTACGAAAAGTATAAAGGAGTGCTCTCATTGTGCGGTTTCACATTAGATAGCGTTGACATGGATTGGGCTTCCACATACTTTCCGGTATATTTTAGAGGACTACATTAGGTTTATATCCATCCATGGGTAACCGAGTCAGCTTCCTTATATACTGTGATACACCGAAAACAACATTCAGGGAGATTACTTGCACGTATGTTAAGTCCTTGGCTCCTCTTAGGCAGTTTATTGTAGTTCACAATTACTTGGTAATCCTTTTGCCTAGATTATCCCTCTTTTGTTTTGTTATGTTATTTTTATTAAGATAAAATTAATTCACCGTGATAACATCCTCCACGTCACTCCTTAGTTGATATTAGGTTGAGACATATGGCAACAACTTCGGAGTCCACCGATCAAGGAATTCTTTTGATGGGAATCCTAGTCCTTTTCCTCCTTTCAGAAATATTAGTGCTCCTTATATGGCTACATTGTCCCTTCGTGGACTTACCATCGGTTTGCTAGTATGGTTGTTCCCAACCTCCTTGGCCCTGCAATCAAATATTCCTACGACTAGATGTTAGGGAAAAAGGTCCCCTAGGGTCTTAGGTCAATACCCTAGCAGAGTGGGGGTTATCTATAAAGAAAAGAAAGCATCCCACACAACCATGATCTAATATAAATGAACTACATGAAGAGAGGTGCACTTGGGGGTCCTTCGTTTGGGTAGATCCAGCCAGGGTCCAAACCCTCTCGGACTTCCTTTCAATACTTCAACCTGCAATGCAATCAAATCAAGAAAACATAATGGTACATGGACCAAGCATCATAAGAAAATCAACTCCATAGCATACTGAAAGGTAGTTGGTTATACAATTGAAACAACTACTCATATGTAAATCATAACATTGATATCATAAGCATGAAGAAGGTTAATATTAGGAAGAAGACAAGTGTTTCTTTTATTATAGATAACTAAAATATAGTAAGGAATGATTTCACTTGAGTCTTCCTTTCGTAGGCTCCAAGCGGAACCATCCTCCAGAATCGTCCAATCTCAAACCTTCAACAAACTCCTTCCATGACTCACTCCAAGATATCTCAACTAATGGAAAGACATCATAACTCAAGGAAACAAGAGTTTCCTGTAATGGGGGAAGTGCTGGAAGCACAAGGATATTCAGACCTGGTCAGGGATAATCTCAGCAGAGTGATTTTTCTCTCTCTTCTCTCCTCCCTTAGGCCTTCCCATTGAAGCCTTTTTATACTTCTCCCAAAGTAGTTTTTTTAGTCGAGAATTCATTGGGAATAGTTGGGCCACATGCACTAATAGGTAATCAATAGGTAAAACCTGTGATCTCCACCCAAATTTAACGAGATTTAATATTTTGAAGTGTTTAAGACATATACACGGGTTGGGTATACACAGACCCACATAAACACGCGTTTAGCTCAGGGCAATGTCACGTATAGGGTGTAAAACAACGAATTTTAAGTATTTGGACCGGGTTTGGAAGGAGGGGTTGCCCTAGGCCATGAGTGCAACATCAAAAATATCAAAAGTGAGATTTGGAGCCATAACAGATGCCCCCTAATACATGAGGTGAAAAGGGATGAATGATGGTCGAAATGTATTATGTAAGTGCATGGAAAGGAAACCAGTCAAAAACTGAGAAGGACTTCACCAGAGTTCAGCCTACCAAGCCACAAAAGGAGATCAGAAAGAAACACTATCTGAGGCAAGCATACCCATGCTTAGAGAAAGTAAAGCATGTTCGCATATCAAGTACAAGTGTATCGACTAAGTATACAAGTATAAAAGACTGGAAAATACATAATGGATCATTTGATCATGATTGAACAAGTACATGTTAGAATATCACATATAAGAATGTCAATGATGTTGAAGGATGAAGCGGATCACTGATATCAAAGACTGATCCCAAAAGTACCAAATGAACATGATGAAGTAAGATGGTACTACACTGCAAACTTAGGTGCCAGCATATAGAATGTTTCCATGAATGACTGCAACATATAAGGTAGAGTGGTATCAACTAGTATCAATAGGAACAACTATCAAGTGAACCAATGAATGTTGATGCAACCTAAGGTCTTCACCGACTGCCCTGGTACATTTCTTCACCATCGGAATAAATGATCTGAAGTTGACCATGTGAGAAATCGTTTGATTACCAGTCATTGATGTATACTGTTAACTAATGTGAGACTACTCACCGATAATGATAATGAGCATTAAGTTACCCAGTACAATCTAACAAGTGTGAATAGATGAGCTGGAGTCGAACACTTGTAAGAATCTATCAATCAGGAGACAATGATGGTTTCCCACTGCCAATAGCAAGGGATCTGCCACTAATGTCTGCAAACCCCAAGGTACTTCCAAATGGACTCTATATCTTTGCCCCTGAGCAATGAATCATAGTCGATAGGGAAAGATTCGCTAGAAGGAAGGCATTAAGGCATCCTTCATCAATCTAGCGCGAGTGTAACCCGTAGGCCAACAATGTGGAAGGAATCAGACAAGAAAGATCTAGTAACCAAACCGAAGCACGTTTCCGGCGTACACAAGATGTGGCTAGCACACGATAGAAACCCTCTGAACCAACCAATAATGAAAGCTGACACAGAGGCAAGGTATCCACCAATAGGATCAAATGGAAACCAAGGTACTGCATGAATCCCAATTTGTGATAATGTAAGCTAATGTCAAACACAAGGGAAACCACTCAGTCAAAGACCCATGATACTAATCGATGCGGAGCATAAAGTGACCTATAAATAATGAAAATAGGGCTAGGGTGTGACTCTAGGCCTGTCCTCAGAGCAATATTTCGTCGTTAATAAGGACAAGACCCACAAGCAAGAAGTCAATGGAGACCTTCTCAATCTGGAACGAGTAAAGGGCCAATATAACTGATGTGATGATAGATGAGATACTGACAACCAGGGATGGATGACTAAGGAAATGAGTCAAGAGACACTGCAGAGAGGCTGACATAGGCTAACTTCCCTTGAACAAAAGCACGACTCAATGTGACTATGTGGCAGCATATTATGACTCTATATAAGTTCGTCATGGAGGAGGCATGAACGAACCCTCCATATGATTGGAAGAGATAACCAATCGGGGGAGAACTGACTCAATAACAAGGTTAAGGCATACCTAAGTCAAACTAAATCCTGCCCAAATAGAGGAGACTTTGTTTTGAGTGCTTGTTTCAAGGGCGACACAATTGACTCTAGATGCCAACAATAAATGGAAATATTGCCCCGTTCCCACTCTTTTTTGGAATATATAATTTTATGGTCTTTTTCTTTAAGCTGGAAAAAGAATAAAAGAATGTTATAGTACAGTGGAAAGAACGAGTGTCGGTGAAACAAATGATCTAGTTCCTGGGATTGGAACAATCCTATGCTCAATGTAGGGAGGTCAAAACTGGTCAAAGACACTCAAAGGTGTGTTCCTTCCATGGGTCAAGGTGTATCAAGTTGCAAAAGTTAAGGGAATGCAAGTTTGATTTTGCAGTCATCATGGTCAAAAGTTGGCTTAAAGATGAGCCCAAGTGAAGCCAGCTCAAGGCCAAAAGGTGCAAATGGTCAAAATGCAATGCAGTTGTACAACTCAAAACAAAGGAGCCTCTAGGGTATATGGTTAGAATGAAGCGAATAAGAAAAGAGGAATGAGTCTTCATTGCATAAGTCATGGCGGGACTAAAGAGGACTCCTGAGCCTAGGGACAAAACATCGGCATGAGTGCCAAGTGACAACAAGGTACTAACTAGGGAACCCATGATAAGGTAGGCTCTATCACACAAGTCATGATACTTCTAAGCAATGAGAAGGTCCCGCACCATAACTTGGTGGGGTTGATCCTAAGGCCAAAATGGGAAAGGAAACTGATAAGTGCACAATGCAGGTAGAAAAACACTACCTATATGCCATTTCGAGAACCCATACTTGTCAGAACGGACCAACCATAAAAATTTCCAAAGGAGAAATCTTCCAAGTTCTGTATACATAAATAGGAACACTAGACAAGAAGTTAATACATCCCACATATCAACTTCATATAGAATCTTGTGTTAAAGAATACAAAACTTGAAAATGTGTACCTCATATATACAATATGGTATAGGGAACCACACAACCTTGCGGCTTATGCATAGTGGTTCTTCTGGACAAACCACTTGCAAGGCTCAGGTCAAGGACTCCTTTGGTAGTCAAAACTCATGAAGGCAAATCAAGTTATGAGAAACCCTGAGAACTACAAGGATCAAAAGAGGGAATTAAATGGTCCCATGTCCCTATAGGAATAATCTCTCAGTCAACTGCTGGGACCAAGTCCCAAGAAAGAGAATAATAGGTCAAAGGATCCTTCTCAGAAGTGATTGAACATTGAGGATTCAATGCCACATAATTCACCCGTGGCAGGGTAGAGTCTACCTGAACACTTGGAACAATGCCCCTGCAGTAAGGTCGAATTAGGGTGGTAATTATCATATGCAAGCTAATCAATAGTGACAATATTCCCTTCTTGAGGAAAACACATCACTCGAAAGAGTGAAGACACCACAACATTCATAGCATAGACATAATCACACCCAAGTAGCATACTAAAGTCTAAAGGGCTATCTACCACCATCATATCGATTAAGACAATCTTCCTACCTAAAGTAATAGGCAATTGAAGAAGAACACCCATAGATTCACCAGGTCTTCTATCATAGGCTAACAACTGACTCTGAGCTATCAACAACTTTGGGGAACCCAAAGCTTTCCAAGTCAAAGAGGATATAATACTTGCAGAGGATCCTTCATCCACCATACATCGATAAATATTTGTGGAATTAACTCTGACGTTTATTTGGAAAGGTGTAGCGGAAGGAAGATGAGGTTCAACAAGGCTATCCCAATCAAAAGAAACACTTCTAGAACTTGGAGGGGGAACATCCGAAGACGTCGGAATGCCCCCTATACTAGAAGACTCTGTACTAGAAATCAAGCAGACTCTTTTGTTAGGCACTTCACCCGCTAAAAGTGGAGTGTAATCAGCTAGAGATTGCACTGGCTCTACCACATTACCAACCATTGGTTGATGGGATTGATGAGAAACCATATCAGATCTAGGAGTAGAAGTATTTTTAGACTCGGACCATATCCTTTGTACCTCTATAATACCAGGGCATAAATGAGTAAGATGGTCTCCCTTGCATATCTTATGAGGGAACTTAGGTTTAAAACTTCTACATCCAAGTTTCTTATCAACCTCCATTCTGCCAACATGACTAGCAGTGGTTTACTGAGAGTCCTAAACATGACTTGTAGATGATCCTTGATCTTTACTAGTATGACTTGTAGTGATTAGATTTATGCCCCCAGCATGACTCGCAGCGGCTGAAGGCTCATCTTCAACATGACTAGCAGAGGTTGATGATGAAGTGCTAGTATGACTTGTTGTGACTACATTCATGCCCCCAGCATGACTCACAACGGTTGAAAGCTCATATTCAACATGACTAGTAGAAGTTGA
The DNA here is from genome assembly GCA_000404065.3 of Pinus taeda. Taxonomy (NCBI): domain Eukaryota; kingdom Viridiplantae; phylum Streptophyta; class Pinopsida; order Pinales; family Pinaceae; genus Pinus; species Pinus taeda. The sequence goes on along the minus strand of APFE030442271.1, from coordinate 2,972 downwards.
TGATGAAGTGCTAGTATGACTTGTAGTGACTAGACTTGTGCCCCCAGCATGAGTCGCAGCGGCTAAAAGCTCATCTTCAACATGATTAGCAGAGGTTGATGATGAAGTGCTAGTCTGACTTGTAGTGACTAGACTTGTGCCCCCAGCATGACTCACAACGGTTGAAGGCTCATCTTCAGCATGACTAGTAGAGGTTGATGATGAAGTGCTAGTATGATTTGCAGTGACTAGACTTGTGCCCCCAGCATGACTCGCAGTGGCTGAAGACTCATCTTCAACATGACTAGCAGAGGTTGATGACGAAGTACTAGTATGACTTACAGTGACTAGACTCATGCCCCTAGCATGACTCGCAACGGCTAAAGGCTCATCTTCAACATGACTAGTAGAGGTTGATGATGAATAGATAGAATTATTCTTCTTCTTTGACTTCCTCTTTCTCCTCTTTCTAGATTTCTTATTACAAAAAGGAGGAGAAAAAGGAATCCCAGATTTATCTTTGAAAGAAGATGAACGATTAACATCCATGTGATGCCCCTAAAATAAAGCATTCAACTAAGAAGCTTCAAGAGCATTTGGAATATTCGGAGTGGACCACAGCCAAACGGGTAGTCCAACATTCAATCCAAGAATATTCATAGTGGCCATCAAGGGAGTACCAACGTTTCCAAAGAAAATAAAAGCACAAGGATCACCTTTTGGGAGGGTACTTTGGTTGGTTTCCACTGGAATATGGGCCATATATAATTGATTTGCAGACCCTTCCCTTACGGGAATGTAGAAATGACTTTTTAAGGAAGATAGATACACAATCAAAACAGTTTCCCTTAAGGAGGCAACTCCACAACTTCCGAAAGAATGACCAAAAGCCTTTCAAGATTGGCAAAGTGGTAAGCCAGTCGCTCAGAACACAAAGTCCAAACTTGACTAGACAAAAAAACCTAAAGCAAACTATATACAAAGAGCAAAGAGCACTCACTAAAAATGTCCCTAAAATAAGTCACCCATTCAAACAACTTCCAAGTATTCCTGCAATGGGTGATTAGGACCAGACACCAAAATACAAGAAAGTGAAGTAAGGGGCCTTCCAAAGATAGTTTGGGATAATGATGTTGGGTTGTGTTATATTCTTTCCACATAGTTAATAGGGGGTTTGAGGGGTACCCGTAACCCCACTTTATGGGGTCCGGGGTAGCGCCCCAGAAAATTTTGGTTTCTTACCCTATGTTAGGTTGGGCGGACCCACCTATGGTTTTGTGCATGATTTTCGCACGTGTTTTTTGGATGCGATGTTTTTCAGTCCATGGTATTGGATGCTTCGGCATGTATAAATATGTATTGTAACATTGAAAGGAATATAATGAAAAATCAAGCTAGTAGCCTCGGTTTTGAGATCCAGTGGGAAATCTCTGTGTATATGTGTTTTATGTGTTATGCTCTCGCATTTTTATTTTTCCTGTGATTTAGAATTCGTATGCAGGTAATTTTGTATGGGGTTAAAACCTACATTTGGTATCAGAGTTGTTTTGGCTTCAAGAGGACACCTTTGTTGCTGAGGGGTTTCGCT
>APFE030442251.1:85424-98991 GCA_000404065.3 Pinus taeda | reverse complement strand
ATCAGGATCTATTCCTTTTTTCATGGCATATTGGAATATGTGTCAATGTATTGGACAATGATAAAGAGTGAACAACATTGGCCTATACCACAAGGAGCATTCTAGGGGGAACACTTGGGTCTATAACATATTCTCTCTCAATAAATTCATATACATTGGGATCTAAGCTTTTGTACATGGAATTATATTGGAGTATGTGTCAATGTATTGGAAAATTACCAAGGAGGATTATTGGAGAGCACACTTGTGTTCAACCAAATATCCTCTTACATGTCATTATTACTTAGTCTTGTTGACCATTTTGAGTTGTTGGACTCAATATGATGTAGTTATTCTCGCAAGTTTTTTGGGGATATAAACTCAAAACTTATGATTCCAAAGAATAATTGAAGGATTTTACACAATTTAAATTCAACTATATACCAACAAGCCTTCCAAAATGTAATTAAGGAATAGCTACCTGCTTTAAGTCAATTTAACCCATATACCTAAAAACCTTCCAAAATGTAAAATATCTAGATCTATCAAATTGGTTATGTTCACTTTGACCAAGTTGTTGTTGTACTTATCCTCTTCTTTGACTACATAGTCATTAAATAGACTCACTTATTGTGCCACATATGTCCATGTGGCCAGTTGTGATATAATCACACTAGCCTATATTTGCAGGTGATGAAGGTAAGTGCCAAAGATCACAATAAATTGAACTATTCTTCAAACAATGGGTACAAAAAATTCTATAAGTGGATTCATATATTTTGAATGCTATATAAATTTGTGTATTATTTGAATGGAAATGCAGTTTAAACCAAATGTAAATGAGTGAGATTGGAAGCATGAATTTTATGGCCTGGAATATAATGTTTTGAGTTCATAGTTACAAGAAATAGTGAAAATTTTGTAACAATCCTTGCTGAGCTTGAAATATTCTCTTTTCTTGATATGGTCAAAGTGGATAGAATCTTCCCATGGTATTTAAGGTGGTGCTTGCCCATGGTATTTGAACCATGGTATTTACCTTCATTTTTGGAGTAAAATAATAAAATAAGGCTTTTACGGTTCATTTTTCTAGTAAAATAATAAAATAAGGCTTCTAGAGAGTCCATCTAGCTTTTAAAAGGAGATAAGAGCTGAGGATTGGCAGCATCCTGAGTTTATCTATCTATTTTTTTTTATTTGAGAACTTGGGAAAGCCCAGTTCTAGTTTTGATCCTAGGGACTAAAACCTAGTGAGACTAAAACCCAGTGGTTGAGAAAGTCTAAGTAAAGAAATATCAATGAATTGATTACTGCCATGGAAGATCACCTAAACAATAAGAGGCAAAGAGGAGATAGTAAAGGATATCATGATCAAATAATGGATGGCAATTTACAGAATAAGGAAGAAAATGGACAACATGAGGCCAGGGAAAACACCAAGAAGCAGAGAGAAAATAAAGGCAATTTACCGAAGATGGAAGAAATTGGGCAACAACAGGCAATGGAAAACACTAAGAGGCATGGGGAAGAAAAAGGCATGGGGAAGAAAATCCAACAAATCTTGAATCATGGGTACCACCAGAAACAGATACCAGTGCAAAGGATTTACGTACTGATGCCCAACCTCATGAACAGCAACAAAAAGGAATAATGGTAAGGGATTACTCCTCTTTTAATAGTTTTGATCTGCTCCATGACCGAGAGTTTGGTAGCAATGACAAAACGCTACCAAATATTTTTCGAGAGTATCATGTAGCTGCATTCACTATTGGATTAGGTAACATAAAAGAAGTGGTGATAACACATAGCACAGTGTGTTATATTCATATCACCAGGAATGGTACATGTATAGTTCCGTTCAGTCTAAATTTAGATTATGGTAATGATGGCCAAACCCTTGTGAACCAGCGTCTACATATAGACAATGACAATGACGGCCAGCCGATTATGAGCCAGCTACCATGGAAATCCTGGTTTTACCTTTATAATCCGCATAATCAGTCTTTGATAATGGTTACTGAGCCTCCGCAAAGGATTATAAGCATTCAAATTGAATGCATAAAAAAAGGAGCTACAACCCACGAGCAATTGTTCCAGGCTGAGTCCGTAATATCTAATTGGGAATTTGATATGCCAAATTGCAGGGGCATGATTTATAATCTGTCAGAAGGGGTGTTCAAGGTCTTTGAATTGAAAAATTACAGTCATCTGTTTGCAATTGCACAACCAGATAGCAATCTAACATCAGATCCAAGTAGAATTCCTGAATTTACATTTGGAAGCCCAGGAAATACTGAAATAGTGATCTATCAAAAGGTCAAGACAAAATCCATTGTGTTCAGGATTTATTCCAAAAGCGATGGAATTTTTCGTAAAGAATTTTTCCTGGAAGAGGGCTGTGCGGAATTCGTTGTACTATGTGGCTATGACAGAATGGTTGTGCAGCTGGGAGGAATGGGGCAGTTGGAAGTAATGGATATTAGCGATCAAATTCCTGTTTGCATAATCAAAACAAATATTCGCACGACATCGCAGCCTTATTACTTACATAAAGTTTCCAAGTTCATTTGCTGGGACAGTTCTAGCCGAACAGTTAATGTTTGTAATTTAGAAGGAGAGACTTTAGTGAGACTTGAAGACCACAGAATATTTTCGCAGAGCTTTTTCCGTGGATCTTACATTACAAAATCACAGGATATCATCATTTCTGTTTGTAAGAGAGCTCGTGATTCCTCCAGCATCAATGTTAGCAGCATTGTGACAGGACAATGCCTGGCAAAGCTCAGCAAGAATGCGTCAAATTGTTCCGAAATCAGAAAGGAGGTACTCGGTTCTCAAAATAAAGGATTTGCATATGATGAGAGGACGCACAACATTTTCACGGCAAATAATCAGGGTATTTGTTGCGTATGGTCTAGTAAATTCTATATTGATGCTGGATTCCACATTGATTTTGGTTTTGGAAATGGCAATAACCAATATGCTGATAGTATAGACTCCCCAGAATCACAATCCTCTGATGCTGAAGAAGACGATGTTACAAGTATCTCAACATTCCGGCTGTGAAGAATCTCAAAACTTCAACCAGTGAAGGATATTCATTTAGTGTTTCAATGTCTGTTTTATTTTTTTAATATGATCCCTCAGAATTACTTGAAAAGCTTTACTTATTCATACCATGTTGTTATCAAGTAGTTAGATCCAATCTATTGTTTCACAAGTTTCTTTTAATTATGGTATTCTCTTCTCTGATATAATCTATTAGAAAGCATCAGATTCCTATCAAGAATTTTCCAAATAAAATAGTTGGGCACAAGCCAAGTGAAAATGCCGAGAATACCAATGATCACAGTCTATGGAGATAACAGGCCGCCGAGATAACAGGTTCCAATCTAAAGTGTTGCTCACAGATCAATCAACTTCCAGGGCCAAGATGCAAGTTTGATCCAACTGGACGCAGGCAAAGCTAGTGCAGGCAAAGCGACACAAGCCAATTGTATTCTCTCTGTGCATGAAATTAGTAGTGTGGATTTGTAGAGTCTGAAATTAGTAGTGTGGATTTGTTTCACGAAGAGATTTTCTTATTGTAAATTCATATGAAGTAGTAAAAAGATGGTATCATTCTGAGTGTAGACAGCTTCTGTGATCCCTAGGTTTAGAAGATAATTTCTTCTGAAAATTCACATCTAATATTTTTTGCTAAAGTTTCCAATTTTTTACTGTGGTTTATCATAAAGACCAATATTGTAATTTGTCATTTCTGCTATGGAAAAAAAAGGAGATTATGATAGATCTGTATTTCTGCAAAGCCATGCATTCAGTCATCTGCTGAAATTGAGTTTAAGATTATTTCTTCTTGGAAATAAGGAAATTTGTAATATTCTTGATAGTTTATTTTTCATTTCACATGCGCTGGGTGTGTTGGCATGCTCAAACAATTAATTCGAATTGTCCATTTTCGGTTTTCTAGCCAGATTCTGGTACAGAGAATTATTTGCATGCACGACTGTGCATGACAACCCACCCGTTTGACTGTGGTGAATGCTCAATTGTTGTGTGATTACATTGCAAAACGAATTAAAACTTTTATTGATTTTCAGGGTGTATATATTTTTAAATGATTTTGATTAGAATTAAAAATTTGTTCAAGTAATTTAAAAAAAAAATATTTGAAGTAAAATTTGCTTAAAAGGATTTCAAGTAAAATAATTTTGACAAAAAAAAGTTCAATTAAATTTTTTTATAAATTTCTGGTCTTTTTAAATGTAATGAATTAAAATGTATATAAAATATAATTAAATGTCTAAAAAAATTTGGTGTTAAATCTATAAATAATTCATCAACGCCATTTAGAAGATTAAAATATGCTTATGTTTTAACTATGTAAAAGAAGAAAATTAGTCTCATGAGCTCTATAGTGAAACTGGTAGTTTGGCAATTCCTAAAACAGGCTAGATGGAAATGATCTCCCACCTATGTGATAATATGAACATGTAGGATGAAAACCACTTTACAACCACATTAGATCTCACTTTCATAATCTTTGTTACTAACTTTCCTAGCCTTTTTAACTATGATGCTTCTCTCCAACCTTTTTAATCATAGGAATAAAATGTTAAATCAAACTAAATAATTAATTTTTTTAAGTCTTACAAACCAAAGTTTGGTGTTAGGTTAACCACCATCATGATCATCATCATATATAATAAAAAGGTAATTTAAAAAGAAAAATCAACATTAAACCAAAATTTTTTCATTTAACCATAATTTCTTTTTATGAAATAAGCTAAGTTCCAACAAGAATTAACAGTTAAACCCTACTCCATAATTCACAATATAAATATATCATTTTTGTAACATTGGAAGCTTTTATGACTAGAGATATTTTGATAATTTCCAATAGACACATTGGAATTTTTCTTGTAAAACCATAATATGGCTCATAGGGAGAAGCAATAGTTGCATTATCTAATGAACTTACAATAAATACTATTATTACTTACCATATAATATAAAATTAAAATTAAAAAAATTAACTTAAAGTTGGAATTTGGATGACTATGGTAAAGAGGTTATGTTTTATGTTTTACATAAAAAAATTACAAAGTTTATATATATATATATATATATATAATATAATTTTGTTTCATTTCGGTAGAAATTCATTTTTGATTAAATAGAAGATATTATAGGAACTTTATACTTTGTTAAAAATATGAAAGGCTTATCCATCTTGATCCTAGTTTATTAAGAGTATCATCTTATTTTATTTTTATTTGTATATAATTAGATCAAGTAAAAATTCTTTATTGATAATTATTGTTATTAATTAGTTTATTTTATTTTATTTCATTTTTTTTTGGCTCACTCAATTATTTAAAATGGTTTAAGGGTTACACATAGCTTCACATTTTTATTAATTTTTAAATGAATTTTTCTAAATGTTTAAAATCATTAACATACTAAATCTTCCTCTACTTTTTTTTTTGTTTCTTAAGTATAATTTAAAAAGTGCTATAAAATAAAATCAAAACAAAATATTTATAAAATATTTTGATTTTGAAATGAGTCATGGTTTTTGTGAATGTGGTATTGATAAATTGTAGTATTGGCCCATGGTATTGTAACAAATCCTATTTTACATCTCAATAATTTCATGGTAAAATGAGGTTAATATATATTTGTAACAACAATTATTTTGTAAAATTCCATAGAGTTATTAAGTTAATAAATTAAATATGATTGCCTACTATTTATATATGTATATTTCTATTTTCTTTTATCAAAAAAATTCTTAGTAATTTTATTAATAAAAATAAAATTACAAATAACAAATTTTATTTTATTACTTTTAACTATTTATTGTGGCTTATTCTGAAATAGACTTTTTCAACCCAATCAAGTAAAATAATGAGTGTCATTTTTTGTTGTTTAAAATGCATTTTTGAATGAATAAATGGATTCAACACAATTAAAACCTTTAAATTTCTAATTAAACAACTTAAGCTAAGTTTTAAAAAAATATCTAATGGATTTTGGTTCAAATTAATGTGAAAAAATTTTGATTCAAATTAATCCTAAAAAATATTGTAAAAAAACCTTTTTCTCTATAAGTTAGAATACACTAGGTTGTTTATTATTGTTTGATACGACATTTAAATTTTTACATTGAACATTACAACATTATTCTGTGCCGTTTTTCTTTTACATCTATTTTTTATTATAAAATTAAATAAAAATTAAAATATTAATAAATTTTTGTTATTTAATTTTGAAATGAATGATGGTTTTGGGCCTAACTCATGATATTGTAACGAAACTATTTAGAAATTAATAATATCCATGGTGAGGTGCCTTTGAATATTAATGGTTAAGAGTTTTATTACATTCTACATTTCTTGTAAGTATTACATTTTCTTGTGCTTATTAATTAAATTTAAATATCATTATTATTTTACTTTATAGTGTAAATTAAATCTAATTTATAACTACTAATTATATGATATATATTTCAATCTCACATGTATATTATGATTTTTTAATTGCAATGGTAGAGATGTTGTGATGTAATGTTTAACATTAATAATAAATAAATAAATAATACAATAAATAAAATTAAGTAAAAATATTAACTTATTGTTAATATTTTAACTCCATCAAAATAAAATGACATAAAATAACTCTATAAAATTAAAATAAAAAGAAAATGAAAATGGCTTGTGATATTGACCTATGGTATTGAGAAAGAGTGGTATTGACCTATGGTATTCATATGGAATATAGCCTAATTGAAGTGGAAATCAAACCACCCTAGGTCTTTCTTAACTCTAGATATAGCAAGCTAGAGGATCAAATCTCTTTTCACTCTAAAAGAGGTTTGCATATCAAAATATTTGATCCCTATTTTTTTTGTAAGCTTAATTTACCGAAATAAAGGAGGTTACATCCATATGTCTTAGAGTTCTGTGGCCTCAACCTATTGAGTGAGAAACTAGGTCTCTTGGCAACCTAACACTAAAATATGTCATCCATAAGCAAAAAATAATAAGTATCTAGAGCCATGTTATATAAACCTAGAGTTTTTATACTTCCTATTCTTTAAATATCTATAAACATAACTCATAATAGATCTAAAACTATAGGACTAAAGCATTCAAAATGTAAAACTATGGGTGTAGTATCACTACTCATCATCATCTCAATTCACCGAAGCAAGATCCTTAAGAGTGGAACGTGGTAGATATATGTGGGGTATATAAGGGATGTGCTCCTCAATTCGGCTAAGATCACCACTCTGTTGTTGCAATTGGAACTGAATTTTTTGCAATTCCTTGGTGTAATACATGTCACGAGTAAATTGTTCTAGAGTTTTCGCTAGAATTATCTTCATCATCCATAATAGGTGCACTATATCCTTGTATTGGTTCACTCTTCCATGAGTATGGCAAGTGTGTGCCACTCATCCATGTCCAAATCAAAGTCTTCCATAGTCTAACACGTTTCATCTTCCCATTCTAAAATCAACTACCTAACCGAGTTGGAGCTCCTCTCATGGTAAGCTTGGGCCACTTCTTCAATTATGGGCGAGGCCATGGTCATCTTGCCCCCTTGACCATAAAAAATTTAAATTTAAAAAATGTTTACATCCCACATTTAATTCCTACACATCTTCCCTACATTAGGTTGTATCTTGGCCTAATTATTGTTTTTAAGTTTTATTATAACAAACAATTATTATCCTTGTTTTATCTATCAGATGGGAGCAAACAATTAAATATAAAATTTATTAAAAAATGAAGGGTTAAAAATAAACCAACTTAGATCCATCTTAACTAGGAATCTACCAAGCAGCTACATGGATCAAATCCCTTTTAGAGTAGAGAGACATTTGATCCCTCTAGTGGTTTCATAGATTGATAGTTATGAATAGAGGCTAGTCTACAAAAACACCGACCTTTAAGCACAAGGGCTTCACATTGTTGATGAATATCTTTCCACGTTCATTCATAAAGGGGTTTTAAAATTCTAAAAGTTAGAGCCAATATGTTATGGTTATTTTAAAGGTCTAAGGGAATTGGGATGGGTGGGGACATATAGGAATGGGGGATTTATGAGGGCTTAGGAGGTTATAAAAATGGGTGTTTCATGAAATTTAGTCATATACATTAAAAATGGGTGTTATTGTTTTTAGAAAGATCAATTTTAGAAGGATTTTATCAATATCTAATGAGATTATAGATATTCTTTATTATTCCATGAACACCTATGCTATGGCTCATTAGTGGCGACCCTAAGCTAGTAGGTTATTTTAAAAATCAAACTTACTTGATTTTTGTCATGTAAATTTTCCAAGACTAAGGATGCTCATGCATCAAACACCTTTCATTAGAAAACATGATTTTCGATCTCACGTAGATGTAATTAGCGAATATATGGGTGAAGAATACCTCTTGTTCAAGTTCCAATAAATAAGGATTCTCTTACCTTTGATCCCACCTCTAAGGATGTTTTGTTCCAAGAAATGTTCATTTTGATGAGAACAATAATGTAGGATCCTCTTCCCCTCCTTCCTCATATTTAACTATTGATAATGGTTCTAATCATTATGATGATTTTCTAGATATTTTTGATGGTGGAGAGGTTGTTAGACTTCCTCCAAACAAAATCTCAAATCTCACAGTGAATGTGAGATAATGAGATAGGATACCCATTATTTTACACCCTAACCTATGTTCCTAGCGATTTACAAGAATGATGCGGGAGCAGTCAGCAACAAAGCAAGCAAAAGTGGACGAGAGGATCAGAATAAAGAAAAGCGTGATTTAAAGCAGAAAAATAGATAAAGCAGATTTAAAGCGTGCATGCATGAAGCTTTTGTGGAGAAAATAAGGAGAGGATAGGATTGGTCCTTCCTAAAATTCTTATATAATTGTAATACCATAGGGGTGTAGGAATATCTGTTTGTGAGGAATTTTGTGAGTGGCAAGATGTAGTCGAGATAGAGCTCGTTTTAAGGCTGAAATGCCTTAATTTTGTAACAGTTTTGTGATATATATATATATATACCTGGGTTTAATGTATGTTGTGCCCATTTATACGTTTATGTGTGTTTGATAATTGGCTTAATTTCGTGTTGTGAACTTGTGATCTACATTGATCACTTACAGGATCAATGGCAATTTGAATTGCTTGCGTAACTGTTATGTTAATCGTTTATTGTTTAAATGTTATGTATGAAGAGAAAGGGAGGATTGGAGTGTTGGGAAATTGTTTCGATTTCTATGGATACAAATACTTCCTGCATGGATGCGCATGTGAATATGTCTGGTCTTGGGCGAATGGATATGCCTGTAGTGCTTGCGTAAGGACAGCAGGGCGGTGTCATTGAGCAGTAGCACCCCGCTGCTCGATCCTTCCAATGTATCTTATAAATGTAGTGTGATAGGGTGTGAGAAATCGGTTATGTTAGTGAGCAAGATGTGACCGAGCGTGAGCTCGTTTCTAAGGCTGAAATGCCTTAGCTGTAACCATGCTGTGTTATTCATATTATAATGTATGTGTGTTGTGTTAATGGCGTTTCTATGTATGGCGGAAGATTTCACTGTGTATTATAATTTCTGTGCGGACCATATATATATTGTCTGTATTGTTAAGCCACAAGACTGCATGTGCGTGTTCATAATTGTTGTGTGTGCGGCTATTCACATAGTAGATTTATTGTAGATCTCTGGTAGTTTATTACTACTTCGCGTTCAGGACAGTGAACTGATAGAAGTCCTGTATTCCTTAATTGTATCTGTTGTTGGCCGCACACACCAAACGAGTTTGGGGCTGGGTTATGAAAATGATTGTTGCACGCACTGTCTACTTAGGATGACCCCAATGATTTCTCATCTTTGCTTCAATTCAGTGTCGTAGAGGGTGCTCTTCCATGTTTGAAGGAAAATGTGAATGATGCTCTGCAATACAAAATTTTCTGGCATTGTTGACGCGTGGTAAGTGTAAGAAACGGGAGAAGGATTGTATGTGTCATGCGCTGTTTTGATATTAATGCTAAAGACTTCATGCCTAAAACCGCTTCCGATTAGTCTTTGTGGGCATAACCACTGGCCTCAGGTTCTAATTAATTGGGAATTGGGATTTTGGTTAAACCACAAGATCTCATCCCATCATTTTGGTATGAGAGGAGTAAAAGATTCTGCGGAACGAGGTACAGTTCTTAATGAAGTATGAATAGTTATGGTCTTTATATTTGTGTAGGTAGCGGCAGAGGAAGGTGAGAAGATTGCAATAGCCTAGAGCGCTTACCAAAAGACCAAGTCGAGAGGAGAGCTTGATGAGGTAAGAGGCAGCAAGGAGGACTTGCTGTTGCAGAGGTTGATTGCAGCTCACAAGTTAAAGATATTACGAATACGAGAAGCATATGACGAGGGGGTCATAAATTTTTGTGCCTCGGGATTCTGATGCGGGAGCACTCAGCAACAAAGAAAGCAAAAGTGGACCAGAGGATCAGAACAAAGAAAAGCCTGTTTTAAAGAAAAAAAGCAAAATTAAAGTAGCTTTAAGGCGGAGATGTTTTGAGAAGACTTGCTATTGATAACAGCCATGCACCCTTTTGGAGAGCTTTCATTGTAAAAAAGAACTAGGAGAAGATGTGATCGATCCTTCCAATGTATCTTATAAATGTAGTGTGATAGGGTGTGAGAAATCGGTTATGTTAGTGAGCAAGATGTGACCGAGAGTGAGCTCGTTTCTAAGGATGAAATGCCTTAGCTGTAACCGTGCTGTGTTATTCATATTATAATGTATGTGTGTTTTGTTAATGGCGTTTATGTGTATGGCGGAAGATTTCACTGTGTATTATAATTTATGTGCGGCCCATATATATATTGTTTGTATTGTTAAGCCACAAGACTGCATGTGCGTGTTCATAATTGTTGTGTGTGCGGCTATTCACATAGTAGATTTATTGTAGATCTCTGGTAGTTTATTGCTACTGCGCGTTCACGACGGTGAACTGATAGAAGCCCTGTATTCCTTAATTGTATCCGTTGTTGGCCGCACACACCAAACGAGTTTGGGGCTGGGTTATGAAAATGATTACTGCACGTAGTGTCTACTTAGGATGACCCCAATGATTTCTCATCTTTGCTTCAATTCAATGTCGCACAGGGTGCTCTTCCATGTCTGAAGGAAAATGTGAATGATGCTCTACAATACAAAATTTTATGGCATTGTTGACGCGTGGTAAGTGCAAGAAACGGGAGAAGGATTGTATGTGTCATGTGCTATTTTGATATTAACGCTAAAGACTTCATGCCTAAAACCGCTTCCGATTAGTCTTTGTGGGCATAACCACAGGCCTCACGTTCTAATTAATTGGGAATTGGGATTTTGGTTAAACCACAAGATCTCATCCCATGAAAGAATTTACAATGAAAATTAGTTTATTTACAATAGAAAGAAAATTTAAATGAAAACTAAAACTAATAAATACAAAAGTACTATAAATATTCACAAAAATAAATAGGTAAAAGTTATAAAGAGAGATATCAACAAAATAAAAAATATCAACAAATTAATTAGCAAATTAAAGCCTTATGACTTCAAACCGTTGTAGAGCATAAGTTGTGATTAATTTATGTATATTAAGAGAAAAAAATGAAGATATAAAAGTTAAAATTCCATAAGACATATGCACAAAAATAGGATAGAAAATATGGTTGATTTTATTAAAGATACGTGAGTACAACAAATTCCAAAAAGCATGTTTCTGTGAAGATTCCTCACAAAACAAAATTATGAAATATTTGCAATATAGAGTGAGTCATATACAAATATTTTGGAAAGTATTAGATGAAAACATCTTCAAAACCCTTCAAGTAAATATGACATAACTTCAAACACCCTATTTCTCTACAAACCTTATGGATAATAGTGTTGTTTAAAGAAAAACTAGACCTACTAATAGAAAATAAACTACATAAAATGCCAGTTACGTGTTGTAGTTCATTTTTCACTAAGTTTTAAATGGTGAAAGAGAAAGAAAAATTATATATTTTGAAAAAAATATGTAGAATAACTATTAAGGTTTTAATTTAATAAAGGGTGGATTAACGTTAAAATTTAGCATGATGCATCATTAATACAAATCCTTTTGGTGGGGACTTATTCGAGTTTTTTAAAAAAATATTACAAAAGTCAAAAGGAGAGGCTAGTTCGTCAATCGTACTTGATTTTCCTATCATGACCGTCTGATGGCTCTAACCCGACATCACAAACAACTCGATGATTATGTCTTCACGTGCCTCCATAGAGTATTCAACAATAGATGGGTTGACTATCAATCAATGGTCCAGGTCGTTTGTGAAATCACTGCAAGCGGGCTTCACCCATCATAGTAGGTGCACCCTTAACCTTGCAGCAAGCGAGTACGACCTAACAATCTCATTCACCATGTCATCACCATGTCACCCCACCACATCATCATGTCTTTTCCAACATGTTATCCATTATGTACACGTCACTTCACAATTTAACCATGTTTTCCCTCCCATTTCATGTTTTCTGTTATGAAACTAGCTTCAAGAAAGATAGAAAAGATAGATCAACGCCTTAGAATTTAACCTCTTCGAGGGGGCAACCTCCTTTACATTACATAAATTAACAATTCTTGGATGATTCAAATGAGAAAACCTCCTTTCTATATATAGGAGTCTAAGGAGTCACAATATAACCCAGCCGACCTAACAATAATAATATAAATCCACAAAAGTAGCAATAGAGGGATTCTATGGGGCACAGTAATAACAATATGGGGGCAATAGGGGCACAACAATATTAATAAGGGGTACAACTACAATAATAATGGAGTAATCAATAGTATTATGGGGACCCAACCTGCCCCTCAAAAAAAAAAAATTGTCCTCAATGCTTGAGTAGTTCTGGATACTTCTGTATAAAATTCTCATCCTCCCATGTGGAATCTTCAGCGGATATGTTCTTCCACTTGATAAGATACTCTGAAATTGATCGATTTCGTAGTTGTCAAGTTCTTATTTCTGTGACTGCTTCTGGTTCCAATATAATTTTCCCTTCCTCGTCAAGTTCTGGAAATATTGTTTGAACTCGGAGCTTGTCACCAATAACCTTCTTTAAACATGAAACATGGAAAATTGGGTGCAATCCAGAAGCTGCATGAAACTCCAATTTGTATGCCATAGTACCAATCTTTTGCAACACATTGTATGGACCATAATACTTTGGTGATAATTTATTATCCTTCTTAGCTTGCTTGAGGGACATTTTCGTATATGGTTGTAGTCGTAGGAATACCCAATCACCTACATCAAAACTTCTTTCGCTGCGATGTTGATCTGCCTATTGTTTCATTCTATTATGTGCCAACACGAGGTTATCCTTTGAGAGTTGGAATACTTGTTGTTGATGTTCAATGTCATGTTCCACTGCCTGAACCTTATAATTTTCTCTTAAATATGATGTGATGGATGGTGGTTGATACCCATAAAGTGCCATAAATGGGGTCATTTTTGTTGCTGTATGGAAGGAAGTGTTATAACACCATTCA